>LZPO01066446.1:137157-151669 GCA_001675575.1 Neotoma lepida | reverse complement strand
CACACACTCACACACAAAACCAAAAGCCTGAGTGATGACCTGGGAAGAGATGACCTCCTTGACAAGGTCTGCAAGCTCCTGTACAGTGCGGAGTAGTAACCTTGGCTTCCTGGCAGTTCAATGTCCTTGCCTGTTAATGGCTGCTCCCTCTCTAGTCCAGTGAGCTGACAGTGCTGCCTAGATATTGATACTCAACCCCCCCCNAAAAAAATGGTTATTAAGGCTTTGAAAACGTTAGAAAATAAAACATAGAAATCCTATAGAGCCTTATATAATTTTGTATTATTAAATACATAATTTTAAGTGTATATCTAAGTGTATACCTTCCAAATCGGTATCAAGGTGTTCTTAAAATATTAATATGCTTCAAAATTAATAATTTAATTCAAATATTTTAGTCACTGTAAAAACATATATTAATGTTCACTCACTATAAAACTCTAAGTTTATTGTTGGCATAATGAAAATTATTGCCACTTGTGCTCAGATCATAAAACACATTTTTATTTGCTTTGGAAACAAAAGAATTAAAGATTAAGAGTCTCATAGTAAAGGCCCCTAGCCTTTTGGTTAAATCTGATTTCTGATTATTTAGAACAGAGGTGAACCGGCCAGCATGTTACACTTCAAACATTTGCAAATCTGTGCTACGAAACAAGTGAAAAGGAGGAAATGAGTGAGGGCCTTGTTTTCTCATGTAACACAAACAAGCTAAAATAAAAAACGATAAATCCTGCAAGACACAAACTTGTCATTCACAGAAGAAAAATAGAAAATGATGAAAGTGAGACAAGGAGAAGATAATAAAAAATGAAAATAAACTCCAGGAGTCTGGATTGAAGTCTCTGACTCATAAGGGTCCTCAGCTCTGAGCTCAGCCACTGGTTATAACATCTTACTGGTGCTTCCAGAGGCAAGGGAATCCCCCGAAGACGGTCTGTGGGCACACAGACAAGCAGCCTGGCCCCATCTGCCCCGGGGCTTTAGCTAAGGCCTCAGAGGGAAGCAAGCACCTTGTCAGGCACCTTGTCCACTGTGTTCACAAAGAAGGGAGTCAAAAGGCAGCCAGAGGGAAGGCTGGTGCACATGGATTTCTCCAGAAGCCCATCCATTTCCCATGGCCGTTCTTCTGAAACTTAAACTGAGCTCTCACAGGCTCAACCTAATGTGGGCTCCAAAAGAAGCAGGATACAAATCACAGGGGAAATAAGTATCTAATATTCACCTTATAAATGTACTTCCATGCAAACTCTCTTCCTATAATTTTGGGAAGCCTGCTAATATTGGCTGATTTCCCATAATACACTTTGTTTAAAATTTTGCAAGTCTTTGCCCAGCTCAGTTAAATTTCCTAGTCATCAGCCCAGATAAAAAAGGAACTCAGAAAATGTTCGGTAATTAAAGGATAAATCAGTGAGTGGACACGTGATTATAGACATGTTCATGTTCTCTGTGCACTTGTAGGGTTAAAGAATACATGCATTTTCTCCATTATGCCTTTCCTTTACAGTACTCTTTCTATTTCTTCAAAATTGAAGGTTCTATCAATACAATTTTAATAATATGNGTAGTTGCATGAAAATCGCTTTGTTGTGCCAGTTGCTTGAAATAATTGCTTTAAAAACATACAGACAGGAAAAACCAAACAAGACATAAATTCCATCCCTTCTACTTATTGCTTGAATTCTACACCACTACCCTCTCCTTCTTCAGGCTATGACACAATGTGCCCTTGTATATGACTGTGTGGTTTGTCTGGTAGTCAGCCCATAAGTATCCTGGAGAACAGGAAAAGAACTAGTAGGTGTGTGTGTGTGTGCGCATGTGTGTGCAAACACGTCTGTGTGTGTCCTCCCACACCCACTTCCCTAGATTGTTCTCCGTAGAAATCTCCTTCTACATGGGACGAGGGCCAAGGAGAGCCCGAGGACTTCCCTGACCTAAGCCAAGGGTGTACAGTGCACTAGGCACCGTCAGCAGGGTGCCCAGGGGACCACGTGGGAAAGAGGAACTGAGGAGGATGCAAGGAGGGGGTGGGGAGCTGGTAGCAGGAAGTTCAACACTTGTGCAGTATTTTGTAATCTGCAAAGACTTTGCAGGACAAACACATTCTCAAGCGATGCCGCTAAGACCAGCCAGAACACAAAGATCTACCCGGGTTTATATAAACTTTACCCAACAAGGAGAAACCACTGAGAAAAAGCTCAGCTCTTCTGCTCACTTATGTGCTTAATTACATCTTCAAGATAAGAAATAACTTTCAAAATACTTTTGCCCTCACTTCTACGACTTTCAGAACATTTTTACCTCCACTTCTACACTGAAACTTTGTCCTGGCTGCTTGGGGTCCATTGCAGCAGCCACTGGCCCTTTCTTAGATCCTAGTACTGGTTAACACTCTGAACCTTTACACATTTAGCATATCCCCTCTGCCCACCCATAAAACAGGGCACTCAGCTCAGGATGTGACTCTCAGTAGGAGCTCTTCTCTCTAGCAAGCTCGCCTCCCTCAGCTTTCTCACGCTTTCCTGTCTTATTTTTTTAACTGCATTTCTGACAGCTAGGTATGGTCTACAAATACAGTGTCCCCCAGAAGTCTCATGCTCGAGGCTTGGTCCCCAGCTGATGGATCCAATCATCAAGAAGTGATTGGCTCATGAGGGCATTGCTCTAACAAATGCACCCATCCATTAATGGATTCATGACATAATGGTATTTGGGAGGTAGGAGCAGAGGCCTGGTTAGAAGAAGTAGGCAACTGAGGGCTCTGAAAGGTATCTTTTGTCCCTGGCCTCTGCTTCCTGGTCACCATGAGGTAAGCAGCTTTGTTCCACTATAGTCAAACAGTGATGCAGCCAAGAGGCCATGGACTGAAGACTCTGTAACTATAATAAGCCAAAAATAAATCTTGTTTCCTTTTCAATGGCTTCTTTGAAACACTTGGGGCAAACATAAACACTACCACATAACTAAAATACTTCAGAGTACTGGATTTGAATTTCAAGGTCAAGTTGAGCATCTGATTCTCCACACATTTCCCACCTTTCTGGTCCAGAATTAACATTATTCCCATGACCCTTTGTTCAACTCCTACTATTGCACTTATAGAAGTCTGCTCTGGATTTTAGTTAACTGAGTACGTACATGAAATCCCCAAATAATATTCAGTTATTTTTGGGTAGAATGATTCTCATTTTCCTCAATATCTATTTCAACACCCAGTACAATGTATGGAACTTAGCTGGCATTCCATAATTCTATATTCTATTTGGGCTGATTCTCTGACATTTACTAAANGCATTGAATTGAATTGTTATCTTCTTCTGGTTTCCCGGCCCCNATAGCTGGTCAAAAAATCCTGCAGAACAGATTATTTATTTACTGTGATCTCTTAGATTTGTCTCATTTGTGTTTCTACATCTGAGCTCAGAACTTTATAGCTTCTCACAGAGACTTAGAAGCCTCCCAGCTTAGTACCTCCAGTTCTTCTGATTTTTCTCTACAATGCTGTCATTAAATAGACTTTATTAGCACACACACACACACACACCAAAATAAGCCAGTTGTGTGCCTCCTTAGCTCAAAAGTGTAACATTCCTCCAACTCTCTCTGAAACAAAGCATCGATTATGATTACACAAAAGGCTCTCTCCACTCTTTAGTCTGCTTCTGTGTCTCTTTCATATCTTCTCCTCATTTATTAATGCTGTGTCTCAAATATGTCACTTACTATCTATTCCATGTTTAAAACAATAATATTCATCCCATGCCTTGCTCTGGGTGAGCACAATTCTTACCACTTGACGAGACTTCCCCTTTCTTTAAAGCCATTCTTAGGAAATTCTATCTGACCCTCAAGCCCCCGACCCCAGGACACCCACAAGAGCATGGATGTGGTTTCTTTCTTCTTGGATCCACAAAGCATTCTCTTTAGACATTCCAGCAGACATGGCTACNAACTTCCTCATACTCAAGTCAGGTAAATACTACCCCTANCTCTGTTTTCAGGTTTATTCAAAAGCCAATGTGCAGGCTTACTAGTCACTGTCTTCCTCTCTATATGCAGAGCACTAAACTGCATATGGCAGAGCTGCCTCAAATAAATGTTCACTGAATTTAACCAAACTAAAGCTTTCACAAGGAGCCAAAAAAGCTCAAGCTCTATGCAAAAAGGNATGAGGGCTCAAGCCAGCAGTGTTGGCGGTTGTGATGATTGGTGTTCTCAAAATTTCCACTTAAGGATGATGACAGAATCAAGCTATGCTGCAGTCAATGAATAATTTATTTGTGCACAAATCACTCTGTTAATGGAAATCTTTCATGGCTTAAGATCTAAGATANGCTCAGTGCCCTATACTTACTACATGTTTGCTTTAATCATTACTACACAAAGCCATGACAAAGGTAATGGCAATTACAGGATCATAGGATGCTCGTAAACTGATTTAATCCAGCATATCTCTTCTGAGATTAAAACACTCCTCTATAGATGGAAACAGCAGTGAATTATACCAAACCAGCCAGCTCACTGCTACTATCAAATTTAAAAACCTAAGTTTTTCTTATTGTTAGATCCATCACCAATTAAAAGAATAATTTTATCCATGTAGCTGGTATACTTTCTCCTTATTTTTGGTGCTTAATAGCCCCTCCCCATTTCCCTGAACCAGACTGCCAAATGAAATACATCACAGGAAGAAAAAAGTGTTTGCTTGTGCATTGCCTATGGCTGCAGGGGCCAAACTGTTCCTTTGCTGTGCTACTTCTGCAAGTCATGAGATGGCGGGGGTCATGCTCCCCAAAAGGAAAAGTTAGCTCTTTTCCTGTCTATTTTATTCTGGGAAGGTGAAAGAGACACTTTGGCTGATGGAAGTACCGACAAGTACATTTGTCCTCAAGGAGGTGAATTCATGGGGAATTTTGGCAAGGTTAGGGATGAAAAAAACCTGAACCCCTCCTAAACTCTTGGGAATATTTAATGAGCNGAATAACAGCAAGAAGAGTAAAAAGACTCAACTTTTCCAGTAGATTCTTGTTGTTAACTATGAACCCTCATGAAAAATGAAAAGAATAAAATACATGGCATTTTGTCTGGTATTATCTCAAATACATAAGATCAAGTTGATCATACCACTGCCCAAACTGGCATCTCTCTTCACTTTCCTTTTTATGTGAAAAGTCGTATTTTAACTCCAGGTTCAAAGCCTCCTGCTCCCCACCCCATGAGCATAAGCATGAATATGTGCACCTTGGTGAACACGTACACATACACATACACACACACACACACACAAACACACCGAGAGAGAGAGGGAGAGAGAGAGAGAGAGAGAGAGAGAGAGAGAGAGAGAGAGAGAGACTCCATCCAATCAAGAATCCCTCATTGCTTCCTATAAACTTTCCTTCCAAATGTCTGTGGCCTGTCAGTCCTTTGTGCTGCCATGCTGTTCCAACTCAGGTCCCCAACAACTGCTCCACTTCCACGTCACAAAGTTAGGAGATGACAAGGCCCACCAGGTACAATTGGCCCACTTTCGGTGAAGGACAGTACTGGGCACAGTGGCCTAGGATACCCAGGATACAGTAACAGTTGTCAGGGGTGGTGAGCTGTGTGAGTGTAAAGAGGACCCGAAGGAAAGCAAGCAGAGATGAACGCAGAGACAAAAGCCTGGCATTCAAACCCTGAGATGTGAGCAACTGAGGAGGAAATAAGTCAAGTGACAAAGACTTCCCTGAGCCTAGGATGTAAACCTTCACTTAGGCGATGTAGGCAGGACCTCTGTCTGGGATGTGAGTGTGCAAGGAGACAATAGAGATTGCCACTAGGTGACAGCTCTTGAATGACTTGATGTGAACACACCCTAAGCCTACAATGACTGCCCCACCCACTTACCCTACCCTACCACTGCTCCTACCAGGGAGCACAACCCACAAGAGCCTCCTACAGGGTATTCTACTGCCCAAAAACCAGCAGGAACTCTCCACCCAGGACCACAGGAAGCATCTACGCCTTCAGGCCACAGACAATGCCACAGGGCCATCTTGTCATAGCTTTTTGCCCCTAACCCTCCCAGCATCCTATATATTCACTGGTTCACAGGCCATGTGTCATTTCATCTCATGAGTCTTTTCCAGGTAATTATTTTTGTGGCCATGGTACTTGTTTTACTTTAAGAGCATGCGCATTTTACATATCAAGAAGGAACTAGACCCAAAGACAACACAACTCAAGGAAGTACAAAATCCAGGGTGGAACTCCTTAGAGCAGCCATTCAGAGTGGAAGTTGTGGAACTTCACAGTGGATTTTATACTTCGCTATCAAATATATCCTTATAGACTTATGTATAGTCTTTGGGTTTGGTTCATCTTGGTGTGTGATTTTTCTTATTTGCCACTTGTGATTTTTCTTATTTGCTACTTTTTTATAATAAAGCTTGAAATGAAAACATAAAAAAGAGGGCACTGAAAGATTGGAAATTTGTCCTTACTGACTCCGTTCTGGATATTTAGTAAGAGTCAGACCTACTGATGCATACCACCAATTTCATTAAGTCATTATCTAGGTATCAATTTTTCGGACTCCAACCTGAATTCTGAAAGGAAACTCACTAACATTTTAATGAAATCCAACAAGTAGTTATGAGATGTCTACTATTTTGTTCAAGCCTCTTTATTTTTCCCCAGGTTGAGAAAGATACTGACAAAATAAAGATCTATTGTTGCTCTCAAGTGAGGCCTTGAGATATACACAACACACACACAAAAAACCCCCACACAATTCACATAAATTACTTCATCATAAGGCAGGCATACACATACATACACACAAACACACACACACACACACACACACACACACACACACACACACAGTCAAGAAGTTAGATGAGAGAAATAGAAGGGTTGAGTGGATTCTAGGACCAGATAAAATAAAACAAAAGGACCAGTAACTCTAAAATGAAAGGATTAACCAGACTATGATATCAGTAAAATTCATCAACCAACAGTGTAAACAATAGACAAAAGCAGAGAGTACAGCAGGGAAAGTTAATTTATCATTTGGGACTTCATGGATAGGAAGTCACAGTGGCATTAAGTTCAAACATAAAATGAGGATATCCACATAGGTGGTTTATGTCCATTATTCCATTTAAGAATTTACAGGAAATGTTGTAAGTGCCCAAGGAGCCTGAATTCAAGAACTCAATNCTGAATCTGTAAGAGCATTGCTTGCAGATGACAAGGTTCTCAGACTAGGGAGAGTGCCTGGGTAAACTTAACAGTGCCTTTCGTTAGCTCACACCTGTCATGGGTCTGGAAAATGCACCTTCGTATGCCATGCTGGTGTTTGATCTTCTGGGCTGACTGGAAAATCCCTAAAATCTGCTTCTCATAATTTCAATACAGCCTCTCTTTCCTTAAATGATCATATTAAACAGGATGTAGTGACCATATCCACAAAGCTCCAATATTTGGATAATGCCACTCAACTAGACCCATGACCTCACAGTGACTGTGACATGTCATCTGACATTGGGCAAATCAGCATTGAATTCTGTCTGTGATTCACTAGGGCTGTGACATGGACTAAGTCATTAGCTGTGGCACCAAGACTCCAAAAGTAGCCTTCATTTCCTTGTATGCAAAATAAAGTATATATAATTTCTATATCATAGCTGTTTTCTCACCTGAGATAACACAGGTGAACACTGTTTGTAAATGATAAGCTACTACGCTTGAACGCTAATATACACAGAAACAAGGTACACAGTAACTCAGTTTCACAATGTATGGGTGGTACAGAAAATAACTGATGAGAAGTTCCCCACACAGCCATCATATAGTACAAACTAAAGGAAAGACACAGAATTAACTCTACAGAAGAGAATAGTATTAAATAAGAGAGCAGCCTTCCATTGGGGTGTTGAATAGCTATAGAACAGACATGGGATGAAATGTATGTTGCTCATATGAATGGCTTAATGAATGCTGACTGAATAAATAAATGGATAAGTTATTGATCTCATGAATGAATGAATTATGTGCCAAGTGAAATGCTCAAAAAATTCAAGGAAATATTCTTTAAGAAATGAAACCACAGAGCTCATAAAATCAAGTAGTAACTCATGGGCTCCATATGGATCTATTATAATGAAGAAACAGTGAGGTCATTGGAAGTCATGTATAGATGCTCTTAAAAGCCTATGGTCTAGTTTCACACCAACTTGTCAATACTCAAGCATGTATGATTACCCTCTTCAGTTATAAGAAAACCGAAAGAGCTTAAAATGAAACGACATCCATGCATGTGAAAATCTACGAAACTGTGCCTCTTCAAAAGGAAACAGTTCAATGGCTATACCTTGACAACTTACAGGGTCTACTGTGAATTGTCTGCGAAGGCAGGAGAAGCTACAGTAAGCCCAGCAGGTTTGATGTACAGCATCTGAGCAGCTGAAATGTGTCCAAATACAAGCCAAGTGTTCTCTTTTATTTTCTAATTTGTAGAAATAAGAANGAGAATAAAAAACATATACGGGCATATCAGAAGAGAAAGGAGCTGTGGAAGGTTGAACAACGGGTCTGAGGAAATCACAAAATAGAGCAATTTCTNCAGAAATCAGAATTAGTCATTTTGTACTTCATAATATAAGACTTCAACAATTTCTGATTCTAAACATTAATAACTGTAGTAGCTATGTAATTCTGGGCAAGCTAACTACTACTCTGAAAACCAATAGTCCCAAATAGATATGGGATTCTTAATTCTTACTTTAAAATGATTGTGAACCTACAGCTGGGATCTTGAATCATACAGCTTGCTCAATAAAGGTTAAAATGTTTTCTCTTCCCTCCAATGAAAGGGCACCATTTATCAAATTCCTAAATNAATCCATCCGTTCAATAAAAGACACATACAACTGAGAACACAGATCAGAATCCATGGTTACAGACCCAGATTCCAGCAGGACATGTAATGTTAAGACTGGTCAAAGCATTACCAACTTGAAGGAAAACAGTAGTGTATAAAAACCAACATTATTATAAAGATAAANTAATTCATATTTCTTATCCTTGACAAGAAGTACCATAAAATGAATGTTCTAATGGTTGCAGACATTCCTTCTTTGCAAGCTCTTCTTATTTGTCACAAACTTGTGGTGAGGGAGATTTTAAAATTTAAAGGAAAATCCCTGACTTGAACTGGAGGAAATGGCCAAGTTTACCAATAAAGTTTGTGAGAAGTCATTGACCATANTGTCTGTGCATATTAGGAGAAAAGCTTAAGAGTTCCATAAGAAGCCCNTCCCAAAAATGTATCTGGTCGAACTGAGAAAACACACCATCCTTGTGAGCTAGGTCCATGCGGGTAGGCTAAAGAACCAGCAGGCATGTAGTGGACAAAATGTAGTTCCTATAAGGTTTAAACATTTGCTGTTCAACTGTTAGCACTAACCACCATNTTCGTGATCACTAATAGTCACTGGCTCCTACTACTTAATGACCATGTGTTTTATCTTCANAAAATGTTATGGTTTAAATAGCACACTTACTTAACACAAAACAATTATTTTCAAGGTGCCAAAGAAGCCCACGGCTCAAACAGCAAGGCCACCTCCACTTTTAGTCTCTTCTACATTGCTGACATTACATGCCACAAGTTGAAATTAAATGTTAGCACTGTGGTGAATACACTGGGAAGAAGTATAAGANCCAAGCCTGTGCGTAATATTGAAGTTGGTGGTTTGGGGTATTAATTTTCATCTTCTGACATACAGATTAACTACTGAACACAATAAAGCTTTGCTTTTGAAAGTTTTTAAAATCTCTCTTCCTGATGGGATTTTCATATGATGGCTTTATATGCCTTTAATTATCCAAAACTGTCTCCAAAAGGCACTATGTGTGCATAACAATGAGAATTTCTGGTCGCAAATGAGTACTGAATCATGAACCTTAAGAGGCAGAAGGAGAAAGATTTCCTGCAGGCTATCGATTTGATATTTCTCCTCTCCTGGATGTCCAAAGGCTATACAAATGAAGCAAGATCTAAGGCCGAGGCCTCACAGATGGCAGATCACCACAGATGAGAGAGCTGTTGGCATCCACAGTCCATACGATATTATCAGTGAGAGACTACTTAACCAATGGCACCTTTAGGTGCTCACAGCTAAACAAACATTAGCTGTTGGTTGTGCTCCAAACTGCCTCCCTAAATAATTAGACACTTTCTTCTCTTATTCNTCAACGCTCATTGGGTTNTTAAACAGGTCCAGTTTATTTGAAGAGAAATTAAATAACTAGGTACACAATTTTAGCATCATAAAAAATATGTAAGACTTCAGTCATTCAAATCTTGCGACCTAAATTAGGAAAACAGTTTCCCCCAAAATTCTCTGTTACTATACAAAGGGTTAATTAAAGCATGAGTTTGCCTAAGTTAAAAAAAAAAATTACCAAGCCCTAAAATCAGAATCATTTAGATTTTCTGATGCCAAAAATGTTTGAGAGAGCAGGCTTTACTACACTGACATTTTAAGAGTAGCCAAAGTCCTGTTCCCACTAAATTCTGGCAGTCCCCAGCGATCTGGGAACAGCCTAAACTCCTCCTGGTTCTCAATCTTCTATCTCAGGAGCCTCCAATGTTATCCAGCACAACATGAAGTTCAACTGAGCAAGCCCTTACTTAAATGTCTGTTCATATCACATGCAAACTAAAATTCCCATAGCTTAAGAATGGTTTAATATGTCAAGATGTGGGATTTCTTTAAAAGTTCATTGTATCTTAGATTTGAATTCAATAGGATGCAGTTACACACACACACACACACACACACACACACATGGATTTCTCCCAAAGTACAATAGGATATTCTCATATTCATCCAAGATTACAAGGAAATTATCAATAAAAGGGGTTTGGTAGAACTTGGAGTTAGCATGTGCAAGGGCCCTGGGTTCAATCCTCTGCATGTAACATAACAGAATGAAATAAAACAGAATTGTTGATAAAAAAGGAGCAATTTCAACCAGTAAGTGACATTTTACATTGTTCAAGCAAAACCAGACGACAGAGATGACTTGGTGGATAAGCGCGCTTGCTCAGTAAACACAAGGGTCCACNTGCAGGGTAAGAAGCCAGGNGTAATTTTGTGTTTGCCTGTAACTCTAGTGTTATAGAGAAAGAGCACAGAGGGCTTCAGGGGCTTGCTGGCTGCTAGTCTAGTCAGTGAGAGGCCCTCTCTCAAATGAATAAGGCAGAGTCATAGAGCAGGGTATCTGACATCCTCACCTGGGCTTTGTGCACACAGGCTTGTGCACCTGCACACACATACCCCACACAGATCACACACACACATGCACACTCCACACACATCATACACACACACATGCACACATGCACACTCCACACACATCATACAAACATATACATACACCCACATACACACACACACATATCATACACATATACACACACACATACACTCCACATACATCACACACACACATAAACACAGAGGCAAACACACTTTTAAACTTGAAATAATTTTTAAAACTGTAGGACAGTTCACAAATATATTCATTGAGGTAACAGCCCCAAGGTCTATCACTGGTTTTGAGGGCTTCAAATTATTCCTGTCAAAACCTCACTTAACGCCTACTTAATATCACACTTTGGTAACTGAAGTCAAACCACAGAAAGTGTGTACATTCACTTACCTATTGGCTGACTGTTGAGCACGTGTTCCAGCCAAATCAATTCACTTAATCTTTCAAGTAGATCTGATTATCATTGTCTTTTGACAAAACTCACAGACTTCACCTAAGGAAAACACAAACAGAAGGGCACTTAAATTGGAGCTTGATGCTATCTGCAACTTAATAATACAAGAT
Source organism: Neotoma lepida (assembly GCA_001675575.1). NCBI lineage: Eukaryota > Metazoa > Chordata > Mammalia > Rodentia > Cricetidae > Neotoma > Neotoma lepida. Next base: position 139,774 of record LZPO01066446.1, on the reverse strand, counting down.
TCAAATCAAGACCAGAACTACATCTTTTCTGTCACTGTGTTACTAAATAACAAGTATTTGGTAACTGGATTAAATTTTATAATTGGGGCAAAATATATGTTCAAGCATAGAGAGATTAAAGTCATAGGGTGAGATGAAAGAGTTTGTTTCCAACCCCGATTGGCCATGGGAATAATTGACCACATAACGCAAGGACATTAAAAATCNCACACAAGCAAGCATGGAAATAGTTGTTCTGGGATAACCCCCATGGATTACTATAATTGGCTGACACAACAAAGTTGTAGGTTGCATTTCACAAAAGCCATTAAATCTTGGCGACAGCCAATTTCTGCTAAGGAACAGACACTAACACCTAGACTGATGATTTATATGTAACAGTGATCAAGCCGTCTTGAAAAGAGTTCAGCAACACGGATTTCCAGATCATTCTGAGCATGCTGTCTTGTTTCCCCCAGCAACTGTTCACAGCCGTGAAGCCCCATCGACAGTTTATTATAAATATTATCAGCACATTCCACTCATTTTGTCAGCACAACACCCATCCAGAGGTCCAGAAATCAAATTACTGTCTCAGTTACGGAAGAAGTTCCAAGAGAAAGCGAGCAATCGCTCACCTGGTGAGAGACTGAAATAGACACCAGAGGATGGAGCAGAAGAGCGGATGACAGAAAATTACACAGCTTCAAGCGAATCCTCAATCAGGTCTCACTGGGGTAGAGTCAGTATTTTCAAACAAGCCAGTATTTTGAAGGCACAGAACAGAAACACAACCACATCCTAGTCAAAATTCAAGCCCATATTCCAAAGCCATATATACACGGTTTTTATTGCACAGTATGGAGTTATGAGACAGCCACTTCCCCAGTCTTACCACACATACTAATGAAATTAATTAATCAGTGTTTAGAAGAAAACNGTTGAAATAGATTTGCTATCCACTTCTAGTTTTAAAAGATCTGCACTCCAAAAAAAAAAATTGCTAATAATGGGTAACATAAATAACAATAGCCTCGCCGGGCAGTGGTGGCACACGCCTTTAATCCCAGCACTCAGGAGGCAGAGGCAGGCTGATCTCTGTGAGTTCGAGGCCAGCCTGGGCTACCAAGTGAGTTCAAGGAAAGGCGCCGCTAAAGCTACACAGAGAAACCCTGTCTCGGGGGAAAAAAAAAAAAGCCACATCCAAGTAGAGCCTATAGTAGTCAAGGGAATATGTATGAACTTTCAAGAAAACCTATGCCTACATTCTGGCCTGATTGCTGTTCACAGAGTAGTATTCAGGAAGCTCACTTGGGCATAGACTCAAGAGACTTCTTCATTAGCAAAGATAAACAGTCCTTATTATGTTTCCAGAGTTCCTGCCATTAGTATGACAAGACAAATGTCATCTGCTTTGGTTATTAATTTATCCATCCATTTANTTCTGTGGTGTTGGGAATATAACTCAGGGCCTTACACCTGAAAACTAAGAGCTCCACCACTACCCTGCACCAGCCCCCCAGCTCATTCTGTGTGAATGTGTGTGTGTGCATGTGCACATGTCTCCATATCTGTGTGTGTGCCAGTGTATTATGGGTCTGCATCTTTGTGTGTGTGTGTGTGTGTGTGTGTGTGTGTGTGTATGTGTGTGTGTGTGTGTGTTAATTTTGCTGAATCAACAAATAAATCACCACAATACAAACATATGGTGTCTCTGAACACCTAAAGAGGAGACAATATTTCTCTATCTTTCCTTTTTTGTTATGCAAGTATTTCAGAGACTCTCAAGTAACAATGGTACCTAGGTTCATGATACAAATTCTGAATTAAAGCCAGGCTGGGTGTGTGTAGAAGCTAGTGCACGCTTCTTTCAGTTGGTCACTTTTTAGACTAGACAAGGACTCATCTCCTCATGAGGCAGAACACACTTCAAGATTCCTTCTTACTACCCAATTTTTTTTCATTTTGTGTGGCTGTGTGTAGTATATGCCTATGTTTGTGAGGGGGTGCATATACAGGGGGAAGCCAAATGGTATCGGTGTCTTCCTCTCTGGGTCTCCACTGTATTTTTGAGACAGAGGCTCTTGGTACACCGGGAACTCACCCACTGGCTAGACTGGCTGGCTACCAAGCCCCCCACGATCCACCTGCTTCTCCTTCCTGGCACTAGGATTGCAGATGTGTACAGCCACATCTGGCTTTGTGTGTATGTATAGGTGTTTGGGGATCTGAAGTCAGGTCCTCAGGTTCATGCACCAAGTACTGTATCCACTGAGCCATCTCCCTAGCCCTCAAGCTCAAAAGTTCTTTAAAATCTTTATTTGTACAAGATGAAACTGATCTGTACAAACATTGAAATCTAACATCCCTTTCCAGTCTTGCTCACTTCTTACATAGAATATGGTTTCCTTAAATTATATAATTTTTGCCTCCTAAGAAGTCTTAAATTTCTAAGTACAACCAGTTATTAGGCCCATCTGTGATTAGGCTCATATGCTTTTTAAAAGNCTTTTCACCTACACAGCTGCAAACATCTTTTCTATATCTGTTGTTGGGGGTGAGCAGTGCATTCAAATGACTTAAGGACATTTCAATGCTTGCAAAGTGCCTAAAAGTGGTACAGTTACCTCCTGTCCAA
>LZPO01066446.1:120008-130601 GCA_001675575.1 Neotoma lepida | reverse complement strand
AAAAGCGAGGTGGACAATGCCAAGGTATGCCACTAAGCAAACACTCCACATGCAACAGAGTTAGTGCAAGAGGTTTATTGGGGGAGGAGGGAGGGAGAGAGTGAATGAGTGAAAGGCCATCTTGGAGTGGGGACATGAGAGAGGCAGGTGACAGACAGACAACAGGCAAGAAGAGAGGCAAGGTGAGAGACAAGAAAGGCAAGAGAAGCAAGAGAGGGCGCTGTGACCGGTGGGCACTTTTAAAGGGTGCACCTGTCCATAGCTGATGGTGGAAAGGCATCTGGAGGCAGGTGATGACGTAACTGCTTAGATGTTGAGGCAGGCTGCTGCCACAGCAGAAACTAGCAATAACTATCCCAGGTGCTTTTCCTACCGAACTTGCCTCATGTGCTATCTGTCCCCACAAGAGAAATCAGAATTTAGGAAACACATGATGGCAGCATTTCAAAACCTCGAGGCTTGAACATTACAAGATACCTGTTATCATAACACTCCAACTAGAACTCCCTGGAACTCAGCTTCCTCCAGTGAATTATTGCTCTCCATCNATAGTCCCATCCAAGACCCAGACATACAAGCACTCACTAACAATGAGAAAATGTCGTCAGCATAAGAATGCTAAATTAAGTCTAACTTACGAAAAGTTTCAGAACATGAAATACAATACAAATTGGATGCCCTGGTGAGACCCNGAAGCATGCCTTCCACAAATCTTCTCAGCTTTCTAACTCAGAACTCTTCCTGGTACCCTCCCTTATCTGAGACATAGGATCAAGTCAACTACATCTATTTCATTTCTCTAAACCCACAACAGACGAAGAGTTCCAAAATTTCACTGGAGGTGACCAAAAAACAAAAACAAACAAAACACATAATGAGTTTTTGTGAAAAAAAAAAGTAAGAGGAAAACAAAAGCAAACATGAAATCTTGGGACTTTATCAACTTCCACATAAAGAAAGTAAATAACTAGGTCAAGAGACAGACTTGGAGGAGGGGCTNTGCTAGAACAGGATGGAGAAACTCCCCTTGGTGGGAAATGCCATCACNAAATNTAGTGAGATACACAGNAAANNACTCTTACGATAGAAATCAGGACAAGANAGATTTCTTTTGGTTTTCTGAGGCAATTTCTGTTTGAATTGAATTGGCCCTTCTGAACACAGACCATCTGGGATAANTCTCCCTCACCNNACACAATAAGGTGTGCACAACTTTGGGCTAGTTATGAAACACAGAACCATTTCATACTCCTTGGTAGCTGCCACTGTAATCGTCTGTGTGCATGTGTCTACCTGCTTTTAGAACTGCCGAGGGGAATTACCAGAGGTCAGAAAGTTCTATCTGCATCAGCACAGCTTCTAACTCCAGGAAGCTTGGAACTGCAGTTCAAAAGGGGTTCAGCTGAGAAGACTTCCCTGCCAGAAGTCATGTCTTCGGGAATCCTGCTGCCAGGCCTAGACTAAATGAAGGTCAGTGCAGCCCCCAGAGGAAGCAGTTCAACTAGCTGGATTGGTTCTCCCAGGAGCCAGGCCTAGAAAACCCTTCAGACTAACAATAGACCTGGCAGAGAGCTGTTGTCTTCCCCTACACAGAGGGGTGGGCCCTCCTCCCAAGTGACAGGCAGGCTGTAAACCTGTCTCCAGCACACACCCTAAGAAAGCACAGTTAAGCAGAGCAGTCAGGGACAGCCACTTGTGGCTGACACAAAGGCAGGCTCTCTCTCTCAGCCTCAGGACCGAGGCTGTGGAAATGTATATTGCAGACAGGACATCCCTCCTGGCACTCAGTGTGAGTGAANCCCAGGCCACAGCAACAACAACCTGGCCAGAGGACAGCCTGCACTACACATCAAAGCCAGAGGCACTGGGAGACTGGCCTGCAGCCAAAGATGCTGGGAGCTGCTGGGGAGTGCACTGCCAGGGACAATAGGGAAAAGGACCTGGTAGAATCTTTGAGTTCCAAGCACTGGGGAGGTCTTCTGGGAGTTCCTGCCCTCTCCTGTCAGTTGTGATTCAATCTCTTTGAAGAAATAAAAAAGGAAAAGAATATACATTCTCCAACTTTTCTGTCTGAAAGACAAACACCACAATGCAAGCTGAATGCACTCTGGTCCCCATAGCNTGCAGCCAAAATCCAAAACAATAGAGCTAAGTGAGATAGGGCATCCCTGCCCCCCCCCAACTCCTCATTTTATGAGGGCTTTAAGTGAAGGGAGTTATCTCAAACATGTAAATGTAAACATCATGGCTGCCTTGTTACACCCTCTCAGATATTTCCCACCAATTCTGTTTAATTAGAGTCACATCGAATGTTAATTATAACCTGACAGCTCTATGATTTGGCAGGGCACAGCAAACAGTCCCCTCTGAGGTAACAAGGATGGAAGGTAGGGCTTCAAACTCTGGCTCACAAGCATGACACAGCTCTTGACTGAGAAGGTTCTACTGGAGAGAATTCGCCACTTATTCAACAGAAACAGAAGCAGCTTAGGCTCACATTTTCTTACAAAAAGCANAGGAGAGAAAGAAGCAGAGACCCCTGCCCTGCAGGAGGGTTGTGAAGACAGCCCAGTCAGGGTTGGCAAAGGGTTTGCAAAGTGCAAACTAGAGGATCTGCATTCTGATCTGAGGCACTCCACACATATAAAAGCAAATAACCTGGCCCTGGGAGCCCTTCCAGCCAGCTAGTTTTGCCTAATCATTGCCCTCCAGGTTCAGGGAGAGACCCTGACTCAAAAGCTAAAGTGGAGAATGAGTGAGGAAAACACCCAAAGTTGACCTCTAGCTTCCATATGCTCGCATGCACGCAAACCCCAAACACACACACACACACACACACACACACACACACACACACACAACCTATGAGAGAGAGAAAAAAAAATATGTCTTGATATGTGATGGCTGGAGTTCGCTGCCCTTTATGGTAAAACAGACAGCAGTGACAGGCGACCCTTGCAAACCCTCAAGTGGCTGGCTTCCCTCTAAGAAGCCACACTGCAGGAATGCTCATTAGAACAGAGAGAGCTTGTCAGGTCTCTTTTCAAAGGAAATGTATGTGAGTTGAGGTCACTCAGTACTAATCAGGCCTGTGCATCATGGCTATATGGCCAGCAGCACATGCTCCATTAGGCCAGCAGTTTGTCATCTTCCACCTGTCATCCTTAATGGCATGCTGGGGGTGGAATAACTTCCAGCTCCTTGCTAATCCCGTGTGGGGATGCCAAGGTACAGTGTTTAACTTGATTGCATAAAATGAAGAGCTGTTTTCAGCTTGTAAATCACCATCCTGGCTCCTTCACCAAAACTATAGCCACATTCCAATCCTTTCAAAATAGCTTTTCCCTTCCATTTTCATTCATCTCAACATAAGCAAACATTTAAAGGAATCCTGGTAAACCTCCAAAAGGTGAAACTACCGAAGAGGTTAAAACAAAAACAAAAACAAAAACAGAAACAGGAGTTTACAAATATTTACCATTTAAGGTGGTCATTGTTACACTGTCAGTGGGCAACCAGCACTTAGCAGGACTCTAGTGCCTGGGGGTACCAATTGATTTTCTTTAAGTCACACTTCTCAAGAGGACTTTGAAGAAAAACATAATAATAATGGAAATTTTACAGCTTCTCACTGATATAGGAGGAACCTTAGATATTTTTGTAATTATTCCCCAGAGACTTGGGCTGACTATTCTAAAAACAGGATGTTTGGTTTGTTGTTCCTCTTAAAAAAAGACAACCCAACCAGTATCAGGCTGGAAAACATCCCCACTACAGATCCATGTAAAGTCTGGCAATGCCCAAAAAGCCAAATTGAATTTTTATTCATGTATTTAAANTTTTTTTTGCTCAATNTGAGATGACCTCNAGAAGAGTGTTTCTTGTTTTTATGAATGCCAAAAGGGAAAGAGAGTTACATAACTCCACTCCACACCAGCTCCACATCCTAGCTCCAAGAATTCCAGCCTATCTAGAGCTGACTCTTCACAGCTAAAGCTTTGAGTTTTTAAAATTAGCTTGGATAATCTGTAGTAACTAGATACTTGTTCTATGTCATTAGAACAAGCTACATCCAATCAATAAGGCTTGATGACTTTTATTTTTTAAGAAACCAGAAAAAAACATCGTTTTAGTATCTAACTGCTTAACAGACTTCATTGCCTGATGAAATACAATTTGTGTCCTATTTCAATCTCCATAGCATTATAAGCACTCCAATCCTCTCCTAAAGTTTCTGTGATGCACTGTACTGTGATAAAATTGGCACAAAAAGAGGAACTTAATAGTAATGGATTTCAAGACAACCTTAAGTGAGTGCAGGTCACCCACACAGAGTGTCATCTGAGTTTGGANCGGGAATGATCACTCTAAATGAAACCGATTTTTTCCCCCACTACTTTGTTTCTTCACAAATNGAAATAGCTTACATGTCTCCCTCCCTGATCCTGACCCACAGGAGAATGGAGGATAAACAGAAAGGAAGTGTCTAGGATACATCTCAGCATTCTCAAGCACGTGATTGGATTCTACTTCCTCCAACCACTGCTTTTACAAATACCCAGAAAAATCAAGTGAAAACTGCTTGCTGCCCCCATCCCATCATGGGTTGCCATTAAAACCAGCCTAAGTAGCAACTGAGCTCTGCTCTATGAAGGCAAGAGAATTCTCATTTCTTCCAGTTCTACAGGCTATATCCAACTAAGAAGGCTTGATGGTTTTTTTAAATGTATATAACACTAAAAAAGGCACCATTCTGGTATCTAATTATTCCAGTCTCTCTAAGTGGTTATTTCTGTCATCTATTAGTCTATTACACACTGTGCTGCCACAGTAGAAGGTTACAAGTGTGGTCATTGACCTCAAAAATCACATGATTTGGAGGAAGTACGAGAAGTGTGGTCCATCGGGTTGTTACAGTAGGGCCCAAGGAAGGGTAGATGGCCGGTGTCAGGGGATGTCTGAGAGAGGAGACTCCTAACATTCATCAACATACAGTTGTCAAGGAGACAGAGAGAAAACCAAATGAAAAGGAGATATGTTCAGTTTGGGGACATACTCAGAGTGGGGTGTTTTAAGGAACATCTTAGATAGAAATGTCCAAGAGGGAGCAGTTGCATGTCCAGGTACGGAACACAAGGACTATGTGCATACACACAACTTAGAAAATCCAGCTGTATCCATGAGCCTGGAGTGATGCTCAGGACAGCAGGCCCTGTATCCATTAGCCTGGAGTGACAGCAGACTCTGTAAGAACACTTCAGAAACTGCAGGCAGGAAGAGGCCCAGTGGCTGAAATTTGGTTGAAGTCATAATGAGGACAGGTGTGTGAAGAGGCTAAAAACAACAGTGTCACAGGGCTACCAGGGCACAGAACCACTGAAACAAACGGAGGAGGAGTTAGGGATGAGAGTCAAACACAACTATGCAACAGCTGAAGTCAATCATGGCTTGAAATGTGTCACTGAGTTTCAAAATTAGGAAGCTACCGCGATAACAACTTAGGTGGTCAAAATGACGAAGCCATAGAAATAAGTAATGTAGTAGCTGGGAATGCCTTGGGAGTTGTTTTATCATTTGTTTTGTTTTGTTTTTTTTTCCCAAGATGGAAGAGATTTCAACATTTTTCAGTTTTCCATGTTGAGAAGTCTTTCATAAAAAAAGACCTGAGGGAGGAAAATAACAATGTCCTAGCAGGATTTTACAAGATTAAATTTTGGCCACAGTGAAGAAATAATTACGGCTTGATTGTGTTAAAGTCAAACTTCAAATTCTCAACAATTAGCTAACCACTAATATTGATTTATGGACTCGGGGAGCCTTTAATCAAAGGACTACGCTGTTCTGCCATAAAAGGAGTCAGTAGGAAATCAGACAGAACTGTGGAAATGGTACACAGAAAAGGCTAAGCAACACTGAGTCTCCAGCAGAAGAACTTGAAAGAACATCAGCGTAAACTCCTGGTTTAAGGCTGCTTTTAAATTAATACAAGAACAACCACTTCCATTGGAAAATCTAACCAGTGTTTATAATGTTTAAGATAATATTGGACACAAAGAGGAGGCCCAAACTGCCCAGCTAAAGGGACTTTTCAAACATTTTCTCTAGAGGAGGTTAATCCTAAGCCTGAGTAGTAAAGACACCAGTGAAACACCAAGATCTGAAGCAGCCTGAGGGAAAGCACTGATGGATGCCTCACATTTAGCACCAAGACAGACTGACGCACTCTGTCCTACTGTGTTCTCATCTTGAAAGTCACTTCATAACAAGGAAACCATCACACCAAANATATTCAGCAAGAAACCATTCCAACCGAAAAACACTAGCCTTACCTTGTGATGGTTGGTTTTGTGAGGTTCTAACTGAAAGCCTAGTTTTTGTTTTGGGGATGAAACATTCAGGGGAGGGTATGTGTTCCTTTAGACCTGAGAGCATGGCATATGAGGTTGGTGTCTGAGGAATATAAAAATAACAGAAGCACTTTGTTATTTATTTTACAAGTTAGGATTTTTCTAAGTACTTTGCTGTTAGGTCTTAAGACATGTCAGGAAAAAAATAAATACAAAACTAGACCAGCAAGAAGGAACAAGGCTTAAAACACATAAGCCCTGAAATAGGTCCTGGCTCCTAGCCAAGAGTAGGGTCCACTTGCCTTCAACATGGCTCTTTACATGAAGACTCACACATATGACCCAGGCATTACCCAATTTCTTTATAAGAGAGAACAGGTCATTTTGAGAGTCTAGATTCTGTTTAGGNCACTCCAGTTTCTNTGAAGTAAAAGCTTAAAATTTGATCTTACTATTGGAAATGTTAAGTAAATGAAACATCTAGAAATAATAATGGAATTTGAACTACCATGAAAGAAAACTAAAAGCAACCAGCATTTACGGATTCCCATGGGTTCTGGCACTGTATTAAGTGATTACTGCAAGTTTCCCATTAATCTTTTTATGAGGCAGGTGAAATTATTTCCTATCACCATCTCCCTGTTGCCCACTCAAGGCCTCAAGAGTTTAAGGAACTTGTTCATGGCTGTGGAGGAAGTGCTGAAGATGAGCATTTATTTATTTGTTTGTTTATTTTTTAATTTTTGTTCATTTATTTATATTACAATGTTGATGCATACTTGCAGGAGTCAGGTCTCTCTTTCTACCACACAGGTTTCCAGGACTGAACTCAAAATGCCAGGCTTGGCTGCAAGCTCCTTTACCCATCTAGTCATTTCAATCCTCTGCCATGAACCCTCAACTTAGGATCTTGAACAGATAGATATACAGACTAGGAAGTGAAGAAGGTCCTTGGGCCCAAGAAAGACAAAACCTCTTGCTGTCATACACCGCATTTTNAAATTCAAGACTTAATGACTCCTGTGACAATGGGACCACTGAGACATGGGATCACTCCTGGCCACTCACTGAGCTGGTGTGACTGGCTGGTGACAAAAAAGGGCCCTGCAGGTCACCAGATCCTACATGGTGATAGGTGCTTTGAAGCTTAGAGCAAAGCTCAGCAACAAAATCACAATCTTTCTAACATAGCTCAAAGCACGGCTTTCCCTCACTCACTGTCTTCATTCATTCTAGCTCTAAAANGTGTTTGCTACTCCAACGTCAGCTAAAACTTGATGTTTGGAAGATCTTCTGTGCCTGGGTTCCTCTAGATGACTTTTGGAGAGTGTGCTGTGCTCCCTAGAAATGTCTCTAGAAATGACCATCTATTCCAATCGTCCTTGAATAAGAGCCACAATTTTTAAAAGAAAATTCACTGCATGCTGCTCTTTTAAACTTTGCAGTAACTTCATTATTGGGACGTGTCTTTAATTTTTCCAAAGAAAAATAGCTTTTACTTTTCTTTTAAAAATGTTCCCTGGTAGGTTGCCCATGCTCCAGCGGAGGGCCACGTACATGCAAGCAACACTAATTGGGCTCAGTGGGCTTGCAAAAAAATAAGGACANGAAGTTGGGAGGAGGATATGGTAGGGGAGAGGGCCAGGAGGAGTTAGAGGGAAGGATTGAGAGGGGATATAATCAAGCATATTGTCTCTATGGATGAAATTCTCAACGAATAAATAAAAATACCCTTTAAAAATATTCATGATGAACTTTTCCTCCTCATTTATTCAATTATTCACTCAACAAACACATCTGGGCTGGAAAGATGGCTCAGCAGTTAAGAGCACTGACTGCTCTTCCAGAGGACCTGAGTTCAACTCCCAGCACTCACATGGCAGCTCACAACCGTNTGTAACTCCAGTTCCAGGTTCTGTTTGGTTCTGTTTCCCTTGGATCTCAGAATCAGTGAAAAGCAGACATTGAAAACCAGCTGTGACTGGTTAAATCCCCCAAGGCACATGGTGTCTGAATATTTGATCTTAACAACACCCTGCCAATGGCATGCTCTCTAAAATTCAGGACCTGAAGCTGCATAATCAGAACCGTCCACCAGAGTTACACTTCATTTCTACAACTATCCGATGTCCCAAGGCACCCTGAATCCAACTTCCAAATTATCGGTAAGATGTTCTAGAAACTTCCCAAAGGAAGTGACTGACTCACCACTGTCACATTCTAGCTTTGGTAAATGTATCTATCGAAAGTNTTCATCCACACAGTTTGACAACTTTAGAGAGAAAGTTCACAGGATAACGAGAACCTTCAGACCTTCTCAGGTCCAGGGGTAACAGTCTCCTTTGTTGCATTAGTCCTAATATAAAATGGCAAATATCCCTACTTTGACAAATTGGACATAAGCATTTGTCATCTGATATACAAAGACTCGGGAGTTTTGTACTTCTCTTGTAATTAAACTTTTCTTAGCCTCATCACAAACTCATACAGCATATATCTTCTGCTCTTCTCTTTAAAACAGAGTTATTTCTTACTGTCTTTGGTGAGCTGGATCTCAATCCATAGTTACTATTCTTTCCATCTCTTGGCAGACTATGGGCTTTTGGTAGACTACACCACAGCATGTCCACATGGAATCTAAAATATCTCCATGCTTCCTCTATTCCTCATGAGGCGAGCGACTTGCAGCTGTTTCAATCTGTCAGTTCTCTGAGCTTGGGACTAAGAGTAAAGTTTGTGTCCCACAGGAGTACGAACTCTGACCTCCCTACCCAGAGCATCTCCCTGTAGTGTTACAGAAGGCCTCACTTGTAACAGGTGCCAGCTGGACTANGACAGCCCATCTCTCGTCCATCTCTGCTCATCCATCTCTCATCCTCTCATCTTATTTGAAAGAAGTCACATTCCCCAAGTTCACTTTTTACACCTCATATTTGAAGTCTGGACTATGTTTCCCTTCCCGAATGATGTCACAAATANTAGGAGGCACTCCAGGCTATGCTCCTAAAGATTAGATAACTGGATTTAGAATTTGTCTACGGCAATATAAGAAGAGTGCCACAGAGACTGCCAACTTTAGATGGCCGTTTCTTGCCAGATAGCCAAACTGAGGGCTGGAGTCCATAACACAGAAAACTCTTTCCTTACATAGGCTACAAAGGACCAGGAAGAACTTAAAGAAATAAGCAAAGAAGTAAGAATAGCAAGACACACAGTCACGAGGCAGAGTGACCTAGCTCGTCATTGACAGGAACACTTTCAATGGCTCCTATCTTTGTCAGCAGCAGAGTTGGTCAGTTACTGGCAGCAACAGGGGGTAGAGAATGAAAACAGAAGAGAGAGAAGAATTAAGTGAGTCAGAAACAAGGGCCATCCTTGAGGAGGGAGTCCTGGAGTTCAGGACAAGAGGGAAAGGGAATTCCTGCCACAAGCCAGCAGGGGAAGTCCCCTGGTTGGGGTTACCACTCATTCAGTCATAGACTGGGAATACTCACTGTTTAGAAATTTAACCCTCTCCATCCTTACTTCCCTACTCCTGGCCTTTTCAGTTCAACCTTTGTGTTGTTGATAAAAGGCTGGTTCAATCTGGTAGATATACANGCCTCGGATTTATTGGTAGTCTATAGAGGTTTACACATGCAGAAATTTTGCCTCCCTAGGGACACTGAGCAATGGCAGAGGCTATTTCTGACTGTTAAGATTGGGAACACAGTAGGGCTGGGCTATTATCATCTAGTGGGTGGAAGACAGGGATGCCGGGAAATATTTCACGGTGCACAAGANAGTCTCCTCACCACAAAGAGTATCGATTCCACTATAAAGATCACATTTAGCCGAAAGAAAGCCAACCAAACTCAAAATACTGTTTAGAATTATCAAAGTGTAGTATCTGGTCTTTAATTAAGGATATAAAAATCAGGACAGCTCAGCTCTGGATGCTGGCAGATGGAGTATGCCATCAATCTGGTGTCACCTGGACTAAACCGAATTTTTCCCCAGCAGGTACTCGGTACCGCTATGAGCAGAAGAACCATGCCACAGCTGTCCATAAACTGCAACTCATCCAGCTTCAAGTGACAACCAGGAGCAGAGAGCAAGCTCCTGCAGGGCTGGCTTACAGCCAATCAGTATTAAAGCAATTCATTCTTCCCAGCAATGGTTTTNTGGAAGCAGTGATGTCGGGCAGGGCACAAGTTCCAGGAGGGCACAGGCTCCAGGCCACTCTGCCACAGATGGCTGCCTGACC
>LZPO01066446.1:78466-119786 GCA_001675575.1 Neotoma lepida | reverse complement strand
CTCCCGCCACCCCCACCAGACAGTGAGTTATCCCTCAAAGGGAGTATTTTTTTTGAACAACCTAGGTAGCCAAATCTCCACATAGCTCTGAGGTGTATTAGAAATGCTGACCTTAAGAAATCTGAGAAAATCTCTGTGTGTACAGTTGGGGAGAATTACTCTTTCCACCACATCTCCTCAATAAAGTCACACACAGGTGTGGAAGAGCACCATCAAGCTAAGTTTAAGGAGTCTGTGCTTAAAGGTATACAAAATGTTTGTGTTTATTAACTCTTTAGTGGGACACTTTGACTGGTCACTCTATGCTAAGAAAAATACCATTTTCTTACATGTTCTCTCCAAGTACTTAAAAGAAAAGAATTGTTTTCATTTTTAATTATGTATGTGCATGTGTGTCTGTGAGGGGTTGGTGTCTGTGAGTGCAAGGCCCACTGAGGCCAGACAAGAGTGTTAAATTCCCTGGAACTGAGTTAGAGGTGGTTGGTGGTTGTGAGCTGCCCTACATACATTCTGGGAATGGAATTCCAGTCCTCTGGCAGAGTATCAGGTGCTCCTAAGCCCAGTCATTTCTGCAGCTCCTTAGCCTGAGTTTTTATACTGTGTTCCATTCACAGGTGTGCTCCATTCAATAGGTAACTATTGAAATGGGGTAGTCGCAAAGGTGCACTGTTGAGAGTATGAAAAAATTTTTAGATTATATTTTAAAACCTGAATTTTAAAATGTATGGAAAATATACCACAGTGGAAGCATGTATAAAGTGAAAGCANTAATAATCCNTTTTTTTTCTGCCATTTCAACATTATTCTAATGTCTNGGGGCTTTGTTTTCCAGAAGAAACATCAGATTTCANCACGCATTTGAAATCTGAGACTTNATAAAACATGTTTGTTTGCTAGATCTGCTGTTAACTTCNCCTCCCCCCTCCCCAGTAAGGGCTGGCACTTTTAGAAATATCTCTCATCTGTGTTTGAGTGTACTTGACAACCATTATCTCGTTACCTTTTACCACATCCTGGTAAGGGCTAAGCGGCAGATAGCATCCATCCACTGTCCTCTCTTTTCACTGAGAAGTAGCAAGGGGTTAAAAAAAATGAGACCTTCACACACCCCAGGTTCACTTATCGCTCCTTTTACTACCCAGGATTCTGGCCAAGCTGCCTCCAAGNNAAAAAAAAAATATCTCCTTGGATGAGAATGAAGACAGCCTTGCTGTCTGTACAGTGCCCTTGTGTGAAACCTAGAAGGCAGANGNAAGAANCTGACTCCTCTTGTTGTAAATAACTCTAACATGACTGATATGCCACCGAGATCAATAGCAAGGAAGATTGCCTTNTTTGGAACTGCCTGGGCAGTCAGCTGGAGAGGGGGCATTGCTAAGCCCAGGCACATTGCCTGGATCAAGCACTAAACACAGCTCCACAATAGCGAAGGGTGAGTAATTTACTTATTAAAGAGACAACTGTAAAGACTGATACAAACAGACAAGCGTAAAGCCTGCACTACACAAACCCAGCGCTTGGCTTGGCAACCAAAAAAACAAAACTCAGTAAGCAGTGAAATCTCGGTTGTATGACTTCACATCCAAAAGTCTAATGCCCCCTTTATCCCTAAGATGACACAGAGAAATGGTCTACAGGGTGGCTTCTGGTGGAGATGGGCTCCCCAGTAACACGGAACCCACAGCAGGAAATGGAGGGGAAGCCTCAGCACCCTGTCTGACATGAACTTGCTCTTCCGTGAACGACCTGCAGAGAAGATAATGGGGATTTCTCCTTTCGTTTTGGTTCGGAAACAATCTACATGTTCCTCAAGGCCAAAAATCTAGCCAACAATCGCCTAAATCATTTCCCCCTATGGTCATTTTTTCTTCTATACTATCCACAAATGCAGTGGTGAGGGAGCCTTTGTGACACTGAGAATGACAAATGACATCTCTGTGACCCCAATTTTCATTTCCAACTTATCTGACTGCAACTAGACACTGAAGCCAACAACAACAAGACGTCTGAAACATTATTACATGAAGCTTGAGCTGANGAGCAAATCAAGAAAAAGNGATATATTGCCACCCAGTGCTGTATGTTGACTTTAAAAATAATGACAGCAGAAACTCAATCAGCTCTTCTACAGTAAACTATTCTATGGCTCACAGCCCTGGTTTATTTACAAGTCCCGGAAATACTACNNGTTGGTCAAATGTTCTTATTTCATATGTTCTCACGGGCTTTCAGGACCGGGGCAAATGGTTTTCGAAGCACCATCCGGCCATAATGACCAGGTTACCACTGATAATTATGCTGGCCCGTCTATAGGTTTGTCAGCTAAAGAAATCCACAGACACCCGTCATAANGAGCAGAAATGGACTTCTGGCCCAGCTGGGCTGACCACATCACATTAGGAAAACAAGCTCTTTGCAATAACCAGTTCTGGGCATCACTGGTTAAAAAAGACTAGTTTCCTGTTTTTCTCAAAGCCTTCAGAATGTGGGTATCGCTATTTTTTACCCCACCCACACTTCTCTTTAATTGTTGAAGATTAGATGCTGTAAACACCTAATCATGGGTAGTGTATATATATTGAAACTCCGGTTTAATTTCAGGTAGGGTTTGTCCATTCTGAGCCAAGGCCTCACCTNTGCTGAGACAGGACTGGGGGCTTAGGTATGAACTTCCCCGNGCCCCAGCTATCCCAGAAAGCTGCCCTTGGGCCTGGGCCTAGGCTAGGAANATGCTGCAAGCTCCCTGCTAGGTACTTGTAGTGACCCNAGCAATGACAGGTTGGAGAAGAGGACTTGGGAATTGTTCTTACAAATGGAATATCACATCAGGTTTGCTAAGCAAATCATACAGTTAAGAGTCTATTGCCTGTCAAACAAAGTGAACCTAAGATCCCAACCTAGCACCTACTTATAACCATGGAGCCATTCTTCCCCCTCACTGGGCAATGCTATTTTCTTTCTTCGGGGACTTTTAACGACCTGTCTGCCAAGTACAAAAACAGCATGGCTGTTGTTTTGTTCTTCTGCTTGATCCTACCACTTCAGTCAGGCCCCTTCTCTAAAGTCACTTCCTCTCAGACCCTCCCCAAACTTATGTGTATGTGAGCTCATGGCCATGCATGAGCAACACACATGTGCACACACACATGCACACACACATGCTCTCACATGTGCACACACACAGGTGGATGGCAAAGATGATCTATATCTGGCTCCTGGGGGAGGGGTGCAGCACTATTTATGAATCTCTAAAGCCACTTTAAGCTGAGCCCAGGACACAGCAAGCAACAGATGAAAGTTCCTGAGCATTCAGCCTGGCCTTTGGCTTCCCACTCCTATTTGTGACCTGTATCTCCTGTCCTCTCTCTATATTCTCGTGCATCTCTCTGGAAACCTTCATCCTGCAGTTTGCTTGCACCTGCCCTTCTCACAGACCAAGAGCTCCGAGAGACTGCATGCTGCTCAGCACATCTGGCATATAACAGATGCTCAATAAACACTGGATGAGATGTGACAGGGAAGTGACTTCTGACTGACAACTTTGGAGCCAGGAGCTACACAGACCCATAAAAACAAAACTCTGAAGAGGAAGTAGGAAGACACTATTACAAACATTCCTCCTATAATTCCTTAGCCAATACTGTGACGTTGATTCACTACAAAAACAGTCTGAGGTGCTTCATTATCGAATGTATGCTCAGTTCAAGATACTAAGCTTGTCTAAAAACAGGCCAAAGAAATAACTGTTCCTTTTTTTTTTTTTCCAAAAAAATAATTGTTAAAGAAAGGTTGAAAGTAAAATGTTTATCACTGTATTGCTATGCAAGAAGCTGGGGTGTTATTCTTTAAAAGTCACTGAAGACAGGGAACTCTATTTTGTGGGAGTGGGGTGGGGAGTTTGAAAATTCAGAACCTGCATAAAATGCCAAGCACAATGGTTGTTACTCCTGGAGAGCAGAACAGAAGAAAGCTCATTATGTGCTGAGTCTAGCCTAATCTATGAACACTGGGGTCAGTGAGGAATCCCATCTCAAAAGTTAAGGTGGAGAGTGTTGAGAAAAGACACTTGATGTCAACCTCTGCCCTACACACTCACACACATACACACACACTTTCATTCAGCTAAAAGCACACACTAGAGAAACCTGAAACCGTTTTNTTTCCCTCTTATAAGTTATTTTAAAGGAGAGAGCAAGGGTTCTGTCCCTTCAGACCTTCTCTATTTCTCTAAACAGTAAAATAGGTAAGAAAACTTGAGACACAATCACACTTAAACACACACATATTGATTCTGTATGACAACCACTCCCGTTAATTACAATCAAGAAGAGAAACACTGAAATGGACACTTGATGTGGATAAATAAATATACAGTACTTACTGTCTGCTTAGGGGATTTTTAAATTACTTGTACATATACTCATAATGCTCTATAATTTGTNCATTTCTGTAACTTCTACCACTGGTAGTTAAGTAGGCTTTATCCTTCACAGTTTCTGAAACTCTAATAAGAGAAACAGAAGTTGTTGACCACCATGTCAGAGAAGGCTTGGCTGTTTATCAAGGAAACCAAAACTTAGACTCCACTTGTATCCATCAGATAACTGGAAAATGCCATAAAGGAACCACCCACCAATTAGTTACCAATGACGCCAACCAAACTCAAGTATTTTCAAATGCTCAACCTGATTCCCAAAGGACAGTGATTTGGCAGATAATACTTTGTCGATGATTAAGTCTTTGTTTTACATGCTAATGGGCAAGTCTCCCCACTCACTGACATCAGTCAGAACGGTTTCACAGGACTACTCACATGTTTGATTCGTAAGATACCATTTACCCACATGGAACTAAAACTTGAGGAGACCAGTTTTTATACATGAAAGGAGAATACCATATCCAAGTAAACCAGATATAATACAAAAACATTCCATGCCTGGGTGGTAGTGGTACAGGCCTTTAATCCCAGCACTCAAGAGGCAGAGGCAGGCAGATCTCTGTGAGTCTGAGGCCAGCCTGGTCTACAGAGTGAGTCCAGGACAGCCAGGGCTACCCAGACAGACCCTGTCTCAAAAAAACTAAAACGAAAAAAAAAAATAGCCTAAGACTAGTCAAACAACATCACCATTACTTTCGGACTTAAACAGCTGCCTTAACCAACAGTTGGGTTTTGCTTTGTTGGGGTTTTCTGCTGTTGTTGTTGTTGCTGGGTGAATGTGAGCGTGTACATGTGTGTATCCAAGCCAGAGGTCAACATCATATGTCATTCCTCAGAAACCATTCCTGCTTTTTTGATTGGGTCTCTCATTGTGACTGGGGACTCCCATGTTTGGCTAGGCTGCCTCACTGGCCAATGGGCTCCAGGGATCCTCCTGTCTCTGTGTCCTCTACACCAGTATCAGAGGACTCATGCCACCACACCTTGATTTTATGTGGGTGCTGAAGACTGAACTCAGATCCTCATGCTCGTATGGCAGGTACTGTCCCCAGCTCTTGTTTTTATTGTGTTCTGTTTTAACATGTACGTACATTTTCCCTATCGGCTGCTGCTAAAATGTAATAAAGATAAAATTTTAATACTCCAAAAAAAAAAAAAACAGATGTGTATTGGCTTTCTTCTCAAGTGCTCAATTAACTGCCCTTAAAATTAGTTCTGTCCTGCTAAACAATTTCGTGTCATCTAAGTTCTAAGTTGTCAGCCCCACACTTGTAGATTATAAATAGATACCACTTGGTGTGTGGAACTTCTGTTTAGGAAAGGATTCCATTTCAAAGAGGGCTCCCAAGAAAGAAGGGGTAAGCAGGCAGACCAGACAGGACGGCAGCCTTGCTAGAGATTAGAATTCTGTCCACCTGAGAGAACAGATGGCCACCCTGGACAGCTGCAGGAAGATGGGGACAACAGCAAGTGAGTGCTTGCTTTCTGACACGATTTTAAGCCACCAACAATGAGGAAACAGTACTTACATTTTCCTATTATGACTTAAAAAAAAGTTTAGATTCATAAAGTTAGAGTGATGGTTAAGGCCAGCACTTTCTGTTAAGACCCTGTTACCAATTTTTATTACTGAATCTGTACAGGTCTGCATTCTCCTTNCACACTACAGCAGTCTCAAAAACAGAGGAGCCATCCTGCTGGACTCAATTATAAAAGAGAAGGAAGCAAATGGCATGTACTTGTTGTAGAGGTGTAGGACAAATATCATCCTCCCTCAGACAGTTTCTGCACCTGCAGTGACTTACTTAGATTTACTTTTATTGCTTTTAATTAAGTGTATGTGAGTGTATCTGTACACAATTGTGCAGGTGCTAGTGCTGGCCAGAGGTGTTGGGTCCCCCTGGAGCTGGAGCTACTGGTGGTTGTGAAGTGTCCAACTTGGGTGCTGGTAAGAGAACTAAGGTCCTTGCAAGAACAGGACACTTGTAACTAGATCACTGAGCCATCTCTCCAGGCCCAAGGTCAATGACATTTAAAAAAACAAGAACAATAGATTCGATACCACACTGAATACATGTGCACATATGTACATGATAAAAACAGATATGGTTGTATTTTTCTTATATCTTTTTCACAGCTCTATTTTGTAGCATTAAATGTAATAGGAAACTTCTTACAAAAGAATTCTTATACATTTAAATAAACTAACTATAATACTCTGGCTTGAGTTACTTTAATATAAATTCTAAAAACATCAAACATTTTCTCTGTCTTGTCCTGGCCATACATAACACATGAGACTGAATTGCTTTGTTTTAAAACTTGATGTCTTTTTTGAAAAGAAACTTCTTCAAATTGCTACTGGCTTTTAATAGTTATCATGTATTAAATAAGGTTTCTAAAATATCACCTCCTGAAAAATCAACAGCATAGAAGGAACAATATTGTGCAAAAACAGAACACAGCAAATACCAAGTTATGAATGCTATTACAGATTTAATTGAGTTCTAAGAAGTAATGCAGAAATCAAGTAAGCTTAGAAAGTCTTTCACAAAAAAAGGCCAAATTCAATAGCAAATGCCATGCCAGTTTACAAAAAGAAAAGAAAAATACCAATTCAAAGCTACACAGTACCGTACCTCACACTCACATTCAGTTATTCACACTTTTGCACGCCAAACATTTCGAAGTCCTTGCTTGTCTCCATCTCTGAAACAGATTTGAATCTCATAAGGAGTAACACATGGGTCTTTCTGGAGGAGACTTCACATTCCACTAACAACAATTCAAGAAATCGCCATAGTCCAGAGGTCCCTCAAAATGTATAGATAAACACCCTCCTCCTTGCTTAAATCTCATCCCAGGGATTTTATGCAGCTTTGTCCCAGTGTAGAGAAATGTTTATACTACTAGAAAGGCAGGCTGCATTGAGAGACGACATGTGTGTTAGCAATTTTCAAATTAAACCTGAATGATTTACCTTTGTCCCTTTCCTTGGAAAGGCCACCCAGTAAGCCAGACCAGAGAAAGGGCTGCGGTTGTGGGGGCTGGAGTGGCCCTGGCTGGGTGTTTGTTCTTTACTTTCTGCTAGCCTGGCTGAGTGTTTTCCTCTTCTGCCCCTCCCCCACCTTACCCCTCTCCCCCATAGTTCTGCAGTCTGGAACTAAAACTTAACTTCAATCACTCGAACTATGTTATCTCTGCCTCCACCAGCCTACAGTGGAGCTCCAGAGCCTCTCCATCCTTTCTACCAATCCTAGGAGAAACTTAGGACTTAGCCTCCTAAACTGTGGGTTACAACCCCAGACTGTGGTGGTTAAAAATTCAGCAACAGAAAAAAGTTTCTGAAGCTCCATCACCAAAACTGAATTCAAGATCAAATGTGTGGCGGATCCAAGGCATTTAAGGCGATATTCACCTGTGTGGCATCTCACAGATTCTCTGCAGCCTTAGTTCTGAACACACAACATGCACATTTTACCCTGTGCACGCCCTCACATCATGCCATGCCAAGAAGAGTTGCCTGAAACACACTGGCTCAGATTTGAAACTATTGTCCATGATGGATTTCAATGTTTTTACTATATTTGCAAAGATTTATTTATGCTCAAGTTAATTATAGAAAACAAAGAATTTTAGCATTTTCCTACCATCATTCTTCAGCATGGAAGTATCTAGCTAATCAACAAATCAACATTTCGTTGGATTGGATTGTTTTAGAATATTTGACTTTTACAACTGAGTTTGAGTGGCTGACGTGGGTCAGCAAAAATAATTCCAAATTTTGGCTTGGAGTTAGGATAAAATATTTAACATATTTTTTAAATGGCCCTAAACATTTTATANTAGGTAATTATACAAACCAGAGTTATCAGCATTGACAGTTATAAAATTAAAATATTTATCAACTCTGAAAGATGTTGATTATGTTGTGTGTCTGGTAGTATCAAATATTCAGCTAAGATTTAATTATTTATATAAAAATAAATAAGTCCATCCATCTCAGTACACAAATTTGTTTTTATCTTTAATAATTAATTTTTAATGTATTCATTCATTGGTTTTTGTTTGAAACAGAGTCTCATCAAGCCCATCTTGGCTGATAAACAATACATAGCTCAGATGGGCCTTGAACTTCCGATCTTCTTGCCTCCCCTTCCCAAGTGCTGGGATTACAGGTATGCAGCCCCACACACAGTGATGATAAAATTAAATGTNTATTAAATAAACAATGAAAAATAAAATTCTTTATGGTTTATCATCAGTAAAGGTTTAATTTGTGCGCCTATTTTATATGTCTATNTAACTTAGGGCTGCAAGTAGAAACTGTTTAGGGAACCCTGGCCTAGAACACAGATAAGGAGAGATGCTATTCCCAATAGCATAAGTATGTAGCTCCCAACAGCACAGTTAGCCCTTCAGAACCTATTTGTCCAAAGAAACTGACAATCAGGCCTACGGCTACATCACTACTCCTAATACTCCACTAAGTCACAGGTCAGGTTTATGATATAACAAAGAAGAATAAAGGCTAGCCATGAAAAATGTTTATAAGCCAAGGACATTTGCAAGCCTACAGAGGGGCAGAAAGGACTGTTTACAAGCCTACAGAGGGGCAGAAAGGACTGGAGTATGCACACAAAGATGGTACCTTTTCATTCAATAAGGGCANTATANGCATTTGCTATGGCACANCTCAATTAAACGTCCTTATCCCCCTCTCTACCACCCCATGTTTCTCTTTTAAAGATCGCTTATTTCAGAAACAGAGTTCAGTTCAACACCCCTCAAAGGAAAATTAACAGTAAAACACAGTGAAGGGAGAAATGCCACTCACACGGGTGATGCTCGGCAGAGTCCTTCAGCGCTCTCTTCTTGAAGGCCCTAACCCTGGAAGAGTGAACACAGCCAACGCTAACACACATCACAGTTACCTCCCAAGTCGTCAGTGCTCGCACCGTAAACATTATCTAGATCCATCTGTCTGGGGCTTAGAACAGAAAAATGGAATCTTCAAAAATAGATTCCTCCAACAAGTTTTATCACAGTCCATTTGTGAATTGTGTTCCTGTTGCCATCGAGTTTTTTGTTCTCTAGTAACAAAACAAGTCTCTTGATAACCTCTGTTGTTTAGACAAACCCAACCTGCGGTGAATGACGTCAGTCCTCCACCATGCTGCCATTTTTACCAANCTAAGAGCTGTGGGCTGCTCAGGTAGTCACTGAACTCAAATTCAGTTGTCTATTTTTATAACTATATATGAAGTTGGGGGTATGAGGTGGAGTACGTTAATGGAATCAGGTTTATTATAGGAAACACTGAAAGTAAGAAAAATCTTAATTTTTTTTGGTCCTATTTTTGTTTGTTTTGTTTTTTTGAGACAGGGTTTCTCTGTGTAGCTTTGGTGCCTTTCCTAGAACTCACTCGGTAGCCCAGGCTGGCCTCGAACTCACAGAGATCCGCCTGCCTCTGCCTCCCGAGTGCTGGGATTAAAGGCGTGCGCCACCACCGCCCNGCTTTTTTTGCTCATTTTTAAATGAAAAGACATTAGTGTCATGTCACTAACGAAGGTCAAAAAAATTATTAAATTTTTTTCCAGAAAAAGGAAAAAATTTAAAGATTTTAAAGATTCACTACTTTTTTTTACTGAGTTCAAAATCCCTATGTAATTAATACTGTAATGCTTTATAAATGTACATGAATGTACTATCTCTCATCTCTAACAGTTAAATCAGGTGACTGACTTCAGGCATACTATAAATTATAGTGACAATTTAATTACTTTCTTAATGTGCACACTTTAAAGATTCATAAACAGGAATAGCACAGCCCAGTACACTGAAAAGAGAGAAACTAACAAAATCCAGAAGAGCCTCAATGATGAAGACAGAGAATCACGGTAAGACATGGCTGAAGCAGAAAGGGCTTCACTGCCTTCCCTACATAGACTCTACTGCCTTATTGGGAAGTATGACACACCTCTGTGGGCTTCTTCAAAACCCTAACCACCCTTACGAGGAGGGTGACAGACATCCCTAGAGCNACAACTCTGAGCTTTTGCAAGACAACCCCCACCCCACCCCAACCGCCACACGGTGAAAAGCAAACTAATGAGGAAATCAGACCTTGGTTCAAATCCCTCCTTTGCCCTTGGCCTTGCCAAAGGTAACCTCTCCAGACTTCAATTCTTCATGTGTGAAGTTGTAAGATGAAGAAAACACCCACTTTGCCAAGGATGTAGTAGTTAAACTAGATAGATAGGAGGCATGTTGTAAGCCTGACCTCTAGCTCTGTCCCTAATGAACAAGGGACAAAGCATCCACACTCCTGCGAATGCAGGAGTAAAACGGAAATGATAACAGTAACTACCTCAAAAGCCAGTTGTAGCACTAAATGGGTTCATACTAGTCAGTTTAATAAATACCTAGTCAGCATTTTTGCCTGGCGTGCAATAAGTGCTTAATAGATGTTAGCTATTAGGAAATTATCCAACATAGTCATAGTNCACAGGAACTGAAACATCTATACGTAATTTCTCTTCCTTCTCCCAGCCCCCAGCCACACAGACATTTCCTATCAGTGAACACCGCCTGAAACTCTACCTGTGCTATGAAGTCTCCTGTAAAATGGAGGAAGCGCTAATTCCTCCTTCAGCTCTTACTCCTCTGCNTCTGCATCTGTATCAGAGAGACACACACAAGTACTTAGGTCTGGGAGACCTAGAGCAGNCCTCAAAGCAGCAAGTACTTCATGGCTAGTCATAATGAAGAGTAGTACTGGGAGGGGACTGTGCTGGCTAGTCTTATGTCAACTTGACACAAGCTGGAGTTATCTGAAGGGAGAGAACCTCAATTGAGAAAATGCCTCCATAAGATCTAGCTGTAAGGCATTTTCTTAAATGGATGAGGAATCAGCCCATTGTGGGTGGTGCCATTCCTGAGCCAGTAGTCCTGGGTTTTATAAGAAAGCAGGCTGAGCAAGCCATGCGAAGCAGGTCAGTAAGCAGCACCCCTCCATGCCCTCTGCATCAGTTCCTGCCTCCAGGTTCTTGCCCTGCTTGAGTTCCTGTCCTGACTTCCTTCCATGATGAAGAGCAATGTGGAAGCATAAGTCAAATAAACCCTTTCCTCTCCAATTTGCTTTTGGGTCATGGTGTTTCTTCACAGCTATAGAAACCCTAACTAATTCAGAGACTAAGGCACCCAGCTGTGTAAAGGGCTTTCTTCTTCTCTTTAAGGTAGCCCTTGGCATGATCTGATTGGAGCACGTAAAGGTTTTTCTTAAACCCAACAGTGTTTAGAACAGGAAGAATAACCCAAGGGTGGCTGTGTCTTCCTAACTGCTTTTAAAATCAATCCCTTTCCCTCGGCTGACTTCATAGAAAAACANATACCAAGCTATGTTATGTTCGTGGAGGTTTTTAATTCTCCCCTAAGGAAACCTGAAGAAGGGAAGACTGAGGAACAAGATCCAAAAAGAAACTTTGTGAATTCAAAGGTGGAGATGATCAGACCCTGGTCTGCCTAACCTATTCTATTAAGAGTGGTCAGGGTATTTCNAGACTCATATTTGAACATGTGTGTGAGTATAAATAATGTTTGTGTGTGAGCAATGTACACATGTGTGCTGTATGTATGGGTCTGTTCTTATGTGCAGGAGTTTGTGCACACATACATGCACATGTGGAGATCAAAGGTCAACACAAAGGATCCTCCTCCCAGCCGGGCGGTGGTGGCGCACGCCTTTAATCCCAGCACTCGGGAGGCAGAGGCAGGCGGATCTCTGTGAGTTCGAGGCCAGCCTGGGCTCCGAGTGAGTTCCAGGAAAGGAGCAAAGCTACACAGAGAAACCCTGTCTCGAGGAAAAGAAAAAAAAGGGTCCTCCTCCCTCCCTCTCCCTCTTAGTTTTTGAGACAGACTCCTTCAAAGAACCCAGGGCTCATCAATTTTGCTAGATGGCTGACAAGCCCTCAGGATCTTCCTGTCTCTGCCTTNCCAGCGCTGAGATCACAGGCATGTGACCCTTTGCCTGGCTTTGTATGTAGGTGTCAGGAATCTGTATTCAGATCCTCACCTTTATAGCAAGCAGTTTATCAGCTGAGCCATCTCTCAGCCCATAAATATTTCTTGTTATTTCTAAATANTCTCCTTTAGAAAACATCACTGCTCGTTCATATCAGAGAAGCAAACATTTCCCTCTTNATAATGATGTATTTTCATCCATCTAATTTTTCTATTGATATATTATTTAAAAAATCGAGGTTCATGGACCAATAGCTTTACAGAAAGGCTGTGGCCCCAACTAATCAACACTATATATTCATGTTATTTCATTANTGAAAACCCTGACACTCACAGATATTTCTCNAGCTTTTACTATGTGTCAGTNGTATTTATCACTATGGCATCTGCAACTGCATATCTGGACAAACTACATGTAAAACAAGTATTTGGCTTGAACTGCCTTCTGCAAGCCAGTTGCTATCAGCACAGATAGACTGTGACAGATAGGCTTTGCGACACAGAATCTGGACACATTATCTCTGCCTCTTCCTCCACCCACTGCTCAGCAGCTTTGGTCAGCAACAGCTGCAGCTGATACATTACTTGCTCAAGAAAGCAGCATAAACATAGACATTAGACGACACAAAGCTATGAATATAAATATAGCTCTTCTTATAAAGTCTTCCTGAACGAGGCAGAAAATACACCAAATAGGATGTATGGTAGAAGGATTCACACAAGTTACCAGTTACTTCTTTCAGCCATTAATGTCTTAANAGAGAACAGAGTGCAAGCAGTGCAACATGCTCTAGCACANTGGTCCTCAACCTTCCTAATGCTGCAATCCTTTAATACAGTTCCTCGTGTTGTGGCAACCCCCCAACCATAAAATTATTTTCGTTGCTACTTCATAACTGTAATTTGCTACTGTTATAAATCACAATGTAAATATCTGACATGCAAACACCCAAAGGGATCGAGACCCACAGGTTGAGAACCACTGCTCTATACACATGTGTGTACTAGAAGAGATCATATATTATTATTCCATCATATGAAAGAAGTTTCTAGAAGTTTCTCGGTTGCCTATCTATATAACACAACTTCAGGCCCTACATCTCATCACTTTATACCTGTAACCTGGCACAGCTTTGAAAGAGAAAGGAAACACATGCCCACAATCTAAATCTAGAAAGCCATCCCTTAGTGATACTGCTGTCTCAGTAATTTCCGTTTGAGGGAGTTACACAACACTCAAACAATAGTCATCCTACTGGACTCTGGCTCACGCAGCCTCACAGGCCAGCTGATGACTGATGAAGGGTCAAGAGGGCAGCAGACTTTGGGTGCACAATATTCAATCCTTTATCAAAGATGGCAAGAGGCCATGTGCTTCAATAGCAGAACAAATACTTCCTTTTACCATCTAGCCAGTTCCTTCCTCTGATTGGCCAGCGCTTCAATGCCTAGGTCACAAATATGAAAGTGTGTTTTATCATTAGCAAAATGTGTTTTAAAGAGCAAACACTTGATTCTTGGCCAAGAGAATTGCCTACATCCCTCCAAAAGTTAATAACCAGGTGAGTCTGCTTGTTACCTTATGCTAAAATGTCTACCAAAAAGTCTATAAGTGAATTTCTAAAACCCAAACCTTCAGCACAAATTCTTACTCATCAGGACATGTATCTACCCATACAGGCAATTAAATTTCTTAGGAGACACACAAGGAATATTCTAATCAGAGAAATCTTTTAACATATGGCAAACCACAATATTATTTCCAACTATTTGAAGTCTTGAAGAAAACAAATTATTATTATAAAATCATTCAAATCAAGAGGATCGCTACATTTTGAAAGAAAAGAAACAATATAATCAAAATGTTTGGAACTACGGTTATCTGGAGTTCTTTATGGTAACTTGGGGTTAATTACAAGACACTTATTCTCAATTCAAGTTAGATTTGTTTCAATCTTATTTTTTAATAATTAACAAATATTGCTTCTATAAATATAGTATCTCCTTTTGGTGAGCTTGCAGTTGTCTATTTAAATTTGTGAACTAACACAGACAGGTAGATATAATGTGGAGATCTGTATCAGTAGCTCTCAGTCAGCCATGGTTTCTACCTTGTTAGGGACACTTGGCAGTGTCTGGAGACATGTTTGAAGATCACTAACAGAGGAGGGCAAGTACTGCTGGCATTTACTAGCTGGCTGACAAGGGATGTTAGTGAACATCCTACATTGCACAAGACAGCTCCCCACAACAAAGAATCATTTGGAATCAAATGTCAACAACGTCAAGGTTGAGAAATCCTGCCCCAGATCTTACTTCAAAAAAGTAAATCATTGGCAGTGGCACACCTTCAGGTCACCT
Organism: Neotoma lepida; assembly: GCA_001675575.1. Taxonomy (NCBI): domain Eukaryota; kingdom Metazoa; phylum Chordata; class Mammalia; order Rodentia; family Cricetidae; genus Neotoma; species Neotoma lepida. Next base: position 104,965 of record LZPO01066446.1, on the reverse strand, counting down.
ACTACTTCTCTGCAAGATAATAAGGTGCACGAAGCCAAGGTTTTTCTTAAAACAGTATTACAGCTACTCAAACTGTACTGAGTACAAATAAACCTGGTTGTTTGACAAGTGTATACCTATCAACCATGCACAAATTTCAGATTTAGATAGAAATGACTGCAAAAAAAATATGTAGGGAAAAATGATGCATTCAACTGTATTACCAAAGTCAGTTCAACCTTTACCCTTTGATTTGTATGAAATAATCCTTCCACATTTAAATTTGGTGTTCCATCTTTTGAAAACTGTAAAGTACTATGCTGAATTTTCTCTGATCAATTTCCCCCATCTTAACCCATTTGATTTTTGAATATGATGTATATGACAATGCAGCTTTTTGGTTTAGGGGTTGTTGCGGGGAGAAGTTGCTATTGTTGTTGTCGTTTCAGTGTCTGGGACTGTAACCAGAGGCCTGCACTCAGCTCCAGCCCCAGCCTGAAGCAAAGCTCCTAATGCTGGTTATTATTTTCAACTTAAAGAAAAAAACCAGAAAACTATCTTACTGCCTCTAGCAAATAAAGACATCCACTTAGCACACAAGTAAAAGGCCCAGTTGAGTTGAACTCAAGCTTCAATGGTATGTACATGAGTTATTTACTCACCAACTTCAAGTTCACTGACAGAGTTACCCCCAAAAAGGCTTAGGTTAAAAAGATGCCAATCTGCAGTCTTTCATAGCGTATGTTAAGCCACAAAGCATAAGCTCATTATCGTCACAGCAGAAGGACAAGACTGACAGGGACTAGGGAGATAGTTCAGTCAATAAAGTGCTTGCCTTGTAAGCTCAAGGCCCCAAGTTCAATCCCCAGGACCCATGTAAAAAGAAAGCCACGCTTGTGCCTATAAACCCAGTGGCTAGAAGGAAAAACAAGTAATCCCTGGGGCTCGCTGGCCAGGCAGCTTAGCCGATTTAGGTAAGTTCCAGATAAAATTGAGGGACCCTGATTAAAAATCATAAGCAAAAGCAACCAAGGTAGAAGGCACTTGAGGAATAATATCAGAGGCTCTCCTCTGGCCTCCACACACACAAGCTCACATAAACACCTGCACACACAGCGACATGCAGACTCACACACAAACATGCCTACACACACACACACACACACACACACACACACACACACACACACATTAGAAAACAAAACAAAACAAAAAAANACTGACAATTTGTACCCCAGATCATTGATCTCAAACAGCACTTCACAGAGATATAGGAAGTTGTCCTATGAGGCTAGAAGATATGAGAGACCCTGACAATCCTCAAACAGTGGTGGCCAGGCCAGGCCCGAATGGCTGTGGCTTCTGCCTGGCTTCAAATCTTACAGGAGGAAGGACCCAGATCCCCACTCATGCCCACTTTCATGTGCTGCAGCACAAGACCCTATCACTCCTTGAGGATTCTGCACCAAGGCTGCCACACTGCAGAGCAGGATCTGTGAACTGGAATGAACGAAATGGTGGCCTGAATCCTGGAGTTCTCCCTCCCTAGCTTCCCTATACCATGCACAGGTCACCTACGAGCCAGTCACTAAGTAATTCTGGTACACAATCTCCTATCTGTAAAGTATAGGTTGTCATGAGGAGTCAGTAAACTAGGTGTGGTCCAAAGCATCAATCAACCGCTAGTGAGCGGAGGGATTTTGTGTTTTATTTTTTTGTTGTGGTTTTGTTTTCTTTCCCTCAGAAGGCTATGGTAAGGCCCACCTTTCTCTAAGTTTCCACAACATCTTTCTTCTCACCACCTGTCTTGCCCTGGCTTTCTTCTCAGAGACCAGATTCCCACCAGGACATGAGCACACCTGCAATCCCAGCACTTGACAAGCAGGCGTAGGAGGACCAGGAGTTCAAGGTCATCCTCAGCTACATGATAAGCTCAAGGGTAGCCTGGACTACAGCAGCTCTTGTTTCAAAAGAAAACAGAGAAAAATAAAAAGGCAGCTCCTCAAANAAACTCCATCAAATAAAATCTGAACTAGACCGAGGCACACAGCAGTAAACAGGACAGTAGCAGAGAACATCGTGTCCTCATGCCACCTACATTGAGTACCCAGCTCCTCAAGTGTCACAACAACCCTCGCATATAACAACCATCTGAGCCTAGAGTTTAAAGGCTGAGCACAGGGAGATTACAAATTCTCCCAGTTACCACTTGGCTATAAATAAGGGGACCAAGATGAGGACCACTGCATTCAATCCCAGAGCCTACACGCTTCATCGTCATGAAGAACACCCCATTTTAAAAATAAGAGTTACCTCTAGAACCAAACACTAATCAATGCAAAGTGAGCCTTACGATGAGCAGAGGCCAAGGACAGCACAAGGCACATGCAATAGAAACATACTCATCACCCCACTATACCTCCAACACCTATGCNTCCTCCCTCACCTTTCTCCATCAGGATACTGTTAGCACCAGTGAAATCATTTGCTTGCTGATGCACCCTTCCTTAGGTTCAAGAAGAAAGGACCCTCTCCATTGGACATAGATTCATAACCATGACAGATGTCACTGAGGTGAATAACCGGTATGTTTGTTATGATGATACAAAACATTGCGTGAAAATAGGGTGAACTATGGCCATCAGAAAGCTTGTTTGTTTGTGATCCCTCCCAGCTCACACAAAGCTTTCACATACACTACTTCTGTATCACCTCACTATCAAAGAGTGTAGCATCCAGCCATGAACAAAGGAGAAGGAAATCCCAAGCCACTAAGTGCTAGGAAAACTAATGAAGTGGACTGGGGTGGTGGGTTCAGCAGGCAAAGGTGCTTGCTGCCAAACCCAATGACCTGAGTTAGATCCCCAGATCCATATGGTAGAAGGAGAGAACCAACTCTGGCAAATTATCCTCTGATTTCCACAAATGCACATGAACACACTAACCACACACACACACACACACACACACACACACACACGCACACATACACGCATATTATACATATACACATGCACAATACATATACACAGATATACATACACACACATATATATACATACACACACACACACATACAAACCACACACATACACAATTTACTAATTAAAAATTACAATAAAAAAAACAAAGCAATAAATCAGGACCTTAGTTGCTTATTTCATAGCCAAAAATGCAATTCTGTGCATTCTAAAGAACCAGAAAACAACATATATCTTATAATTCAAAACTATTTTTCAAATATTTTCTCTTAAGGAAGACAATGGGATAAAATGAAAGCCTTATAAACAAATACTATCTGCATCTTTATACTACAAATCAAATCCTAAAAATAACCTTAAGGAACATACCAAATAAACAGAAGTTAAAAATCAATCACTAAAATACATATTTATAAAAGTAAGAGACATATGTTCACATTAACACCCTATTTGGCCCCCATCTATTTTTATCACTCATCTCCCCATTCCTACCGGCCCTTGCAGCCAGCCGGCGCCTCTCTTTGCCTGTGTCTACCCCACTCAGAGAAACTTTGCATACAGTTGAGACTCAGGCAAAGTACTGACTGGCTAGAAGATAAAAATTAAGCTCTTAAACCGTTAGCATATAATAAATCTCACATAAATGTCTTTTTTTAAAAAATTCAGAGCCGGGCGGTGGTGGAGCATGCCTTTAATCCCAGCACTCAGGAGGCAGAGGCAGGTGGATCTCTGTGAGTTTGAGGCCAGCCTGGGCTACCGAGTGAGTTCCAGGAAAGGTGCCAAAACTACACAAAGAAAAAAAAAATTCAGGAACTCACTATTCAGGCCTCGCTGACCTGTAACTTCATCTGCAAATCAGACTGGCTTGAACTGAGATCTGCCTGCCTCTGCCTGCTAAGTTCTGCAATGAAAGGTATGCACTANCATGCCAGACCTAAACAAATGCACTTTACAGCTAGAGTTGGAAGTACACAAAGAAGCAACTCTAAATTCAGCTGTGCTGTAACAAAGAAGGACACAGATTGAATGGCTGGGCAACAAAATGCTCCTCCTGAACCCAACAATCCCCTGTCATTCAGACCCAGAGTAACTCGCAGGGAGAAGTCCTCAGAAACGACTGTGGTATCTTCTGAATCACTGCCACGATAGGAGAAAACCCCAGGAAGTGGTTTGATTCAGTGGCTGGACCAGTGCGTAGGAATCAGCTGATGGCTCCCACGCTACAAGTCGTTAACAATGAGGACACTGTGAAACCAGGAATGACCTCCCTATCTTCAGTAGTTTGGGAAATCATTTCTAACCCAGTGAGTACATAACTTGGGAACAAGTCAAATGGTTAATTATTTACTGATAGCTTAGTAATTAATCCGCTTTTGACCAAGTTTTCCTGAACCCNAGTAACAAGGATGTCCGATGTCTAGGACAATGAGGCTTTGAAAGCATTTCCATAAAGCAACAATTTTCCCTGAATGGTTATGACCAACTTAAAACAAAGGTTAAGCCAGGCAGCTGCTAGCAAGGAAATGGAGAGAGAGAGAGAGAGAGGAAGAAGGAGGAGAAGAAAAGAAACAACTAATCAAAATGCCCAGTGGGAAGTGATTTCATTTTAAAATAAGAACTGATGCATCTTTTTCTGCATGAGCAAATGGTTGGTATTATTCTATCTGGTGGGTGAGAAGCCAGTGAGCTCACCAGGAAGATAATATCAGAGTCCATCCTCATTTAAATGGCATTCAAATCATTACCTAAAGACAAAAAGTGCAAAGGCTCCTACCTGAACAAAGCTAAGAGATATTATTTTTTCACCTACANGGAGAGGCGGTTACCATTTCTCTTTGATAGAAATTAGTTAGCNCTTTTGTGACCAAGATTGAAGGTTAAAGTAAGATTTCATAAACACTGTGTTTCTTAGTGATTCCCACTACACAGTTTTCAATGCATTTCCCCAGGGTTCCCCACCCTTTTAGAGTGAACCCCACCTCCCAAACCACTATCCNATATCCCTATATTCTTGAGGCCCCCAGTCCCAATCTGTATACGTGTTAATTCTCCAGGGGGCTTTAACAAGGTCACAAGAGCAACCATAAGACATACACACCAAGAAATGTTCCTTAGNTCCATACCAAAAAAAATGTCTCTTTCAGAGAAAGAAATTACAGTGGCAATTCTGAAATATTACAAAACACATGTATTTTCATACAGCTGGGACCCAGCAGAGGACACTGCATGGGAGCATGGAACAAGTACTCCACAAGTTGCCGTGCTAAGTCATGGAACCTTCTGGAAATCCTTTACATCTATTCTCTTCAACTTTTGTAATGCCATTTACTTCAAATCCAAGCAAGATATTTACAGAGGCATTTCCTTTACTCCATTTTTCTAAAATAAATGGATGCCCTCAAATAAATGTGGTAAGGNGGAGGACGTGACTCTGTAATAGAGCACTCATCAACTCATCTGGTATGNACAAGGCTCTGGGTCTGATCCCCAGGACCACTAATGCAAAAGAAAATAGTTACATGAAACAGCACATTCTGGGTAGGCCATTATTCACAATGATAGTAACTGAGTGCCTTTTGTGCTATCAAATTTTTTCTTTCTTACATTTGCTTGAAATATTTGAAAAGAGTTATCTTTGGGCAAAGGAGTGTGTGATTACTCCTGACTCAAAGTAAACATTTTCCAGCCATTCAGAAAGGGAAGAAATTTGCCATTTATGTTCACTGAACTAGGCCAGATCTCATAGCACTGGGTTCTCGTAACTGACCAAACAAGCCTGCGACTCCTCAACTCTTGCTCTTCCTATCCAGGCCCAGAGGGACTTTCAGAAAAGTTTCTAAAGGACAATAATAAATCACCATCTACATAAAATGAGTCCANGAGGTGTCCTCTACTTCCTCAATGTTTCAGTGCTGACCAGAAACTCTCCTGAGGGTCTAAGAGCAATGAGCAGCATCCTTCTGAACCACAGAGTTCGGGAGGCCTGACTAACATCAAACAGAAAACATAGCTTAGTCTCTCACAGAGCCCTGAGCAGAGCCCATGACTTCAGCGGGGAATGGGAGGACACACTGTACTTACACTTACCCACTACACATGGTTCCCCTGCACTCAGCCATTCGCTATTAAAAGAAGCAAGCTGTTCTGAAGATAAGCAGGAAGAGGATATTCAAAGCGTGTAGGCGGGATATTTTCATAGAGCTTCCCCACATTCCAAATACCTGAACAGAGTGAACCAAATTAAAAGCCCAACTCNAGCTTTGACCGGAGTTAATTGGAGAAACAATGCCTATCTCCCTTTCTGCTCTCCATGAACACATTTCATACAAAAATCGAAATTTATAGCAAAAGCTTTCATAGGTTCAGTTACAAATTATTTTTAAAATACTTCTATTATTGTATTATTTTTATTAAAATGTGTATAGATATTTTGCCTGCGTGTAACTTAGTGTACCACGTACATGTCTGGTGCCTACAGAGGCCAGAAGAGGACATTGGATCCCCCAGAACTGGAGTTATAAATCATTGTGAGCCACCATGAGGGTGCTGGGAATTGAACCCAGGTCCTCTGTAAAAGCAGCAGGATCTCTTAACTGCTGAGCCAACTCTCCAGCCTCTCATTCACAAATCATTACAAAACAACTGTATCATAATCTATCTAAATTTCCNTTTTCAGATTTTTTTCTCCAGTTCAGGCTTCTTAAAGATATACCTATTTTGATTGCTGCCTTTAAAAGTTTGTTCAGTATCAACTACAAATATTCTTAGTGTTCTGAAATCCGTGTTTCAGGTGAAAGCACGGGCTTGTCATCAAATCATGAAGCCTACACTGGATCCTGGATGCTGACACCCTCAGAGCTACCATGGACATCCGAAAGGGATGTGACTGAGCTACAGTCCACACTTCAAGTCTTCTCAGGGAATGATGACAATAACAACAGCTCTCAAGAGAAAAGGAGAAGCTGAGCAAGCTGGTGCCGTCCTATAATCCTAGCTCTCTGGAGACTGAGGCAGGAAGATGCAAAGTTTGAGGTGAGTCTGACGAACTAAATGCTAAGTTGGAGAGGAAGAGAGGAATAGCTNGGGAATGTGGTCAACAGAGGAGAAGAGGAAGGACACTCCGGAAGGGTGAGCCACAGGCCTGTATAAATGTGGTCCATTTATAGGAACTANGGTCAACTGGACGGGTCAGGGACTTGGAGATGAGGTAAGTATTAAAAACCGAGTAGGCAGGGGGTCACTGAGTTAACCTGTCTAACACCTTTGTCTTAGGAGAGCAGGCACAAGGAGGTGAATGAGATGACAAAGATCTGGAGGTGCCTACCCCCCATTGTGCTCCAGGCTGAGTCCTGAGAAACAGGCCACAACCACAACACGTCAGGAACCTGGGGAGTTCATAGTGGGAACACACACAAGAACACATCTGGTCACCTCTANNANNAANANAAGGAGNTAAAAGATGAGCCAAGTGATGGGAATGTATTCTGGTCCTGCCATTGTGGAATCAGTATGATTGTTCCTCAAAAAAAAAAAAAAAAAAAAAAATCTAAAAGTGGCTCTACCAATGGCCCAGCTATACCCCTCCTAAGTATTTACCCAAAGGACTCCAAGGTGACGTATCAGAGATCCTTGCACATCAATGTTTACTGCTGTGCTGGTCACAATAGCTAAGTTATGGAACTGATCCTGGTACACAGCAACAGAGGAGTGGATAAATGAAAACTGGTTTATATATGCACAACAGAATATTTTTCAGCTGTAAAGAACAAAGTTGTTTGCAGGAAAATGGGTAATTGTATTAAGCAACTTTAGCCAGTCTCAAGAAGGAAAAAATACCGTGTTTCCCTCGCATGTGATTCCTAGATTTTAAACAGATACAAAAGATAATATATATACACATCCAGACATATATAAATATATATGACATGAAAGCAGAAGTGAAACTGTGTAGGGAAAGAAAGGGCACAATGGGGTGGAGGGGGAGGTAAAGGGTGAAGAAGGTACTCAATGTATGATATATATCTGTATGAAAAGCCCTCGTGTAGCGCTATGTACAATGACTATATACACTGAAAAATTTTAAGGGTGAACTGAGGATAGAGCCATCTAACTTGAGTCATAAATGGCCTGTATAAAATAACATTTGAGATTTTAAAGAGGAGATGCTGCGCCTGAGCAGATGAAAGTGAAGAGCCTTGCATAAAAGAAAAACAGTTCACTGCAAAGACCAAAGCAGAAACAAACTTAGCAAACTTAAGGAACAGAAAGAAGCCATATGGTGAGAGCCTAGTAAGGTATGGGGCAGGAAAGCTATGGGCCCTGAGAAACACAGACCCATAGCCATGGGGAAAAGCCTGGATTTTATTCAAAGGGTAAAAATAGTCTATTGGGAGGTTTTTAGCAAAAGAAAAAAATTACATCAATTTTTTTTCCTAGGTTACTTCAGGGAATATAGTCAAGAAAGACAGTTAACATCTTTTGGAACAGGCTATGCCACTAAACGGTGGCTTTGACTGAAGCTATAGCAGAGCAGACAGTGAGAAGCTCCACCGTGCAGCATTTCTTTTGTAGAAAGATCCAGAAAGACTTAACTTGGGTTATAAGAAAGGAGTAGATTCAAGAATGAATTTTGGGCTTGGAGATAGCTCTGTCAGTAAAGAGCTTGCCTTTTAAGCATGAAAACCAAGCCTGACCCCCAGAACCTACATTAAAAGGCCAGAACATGGTGGTGCACTGTTGTAATCCTAGTGATGGGAGGACAGAAACAGGCAAATCCCAGGAGCTGGTGGCCAGTCAGTCTAGCCTGATTGGTGAGGTCCAAGCCAATGGAAAAGCCTTTCTCAAAAGAGACGGATGGAGCTCCTGATTGTACCAACTGAGGTTGTCTGGCCTCCACGTGTATGTGGACTCAATTCACACAAGCAGGAGTTCTCTCTCTCTCTCTCTCTCTCTCTCTCTCTCTCTCTCTCTCTCACACACACACACACACACACACATACACACACACACACACACAGAGGCATTAAAAAAACAAATTTGTAGTTATACTCAAATTGTGACTTGAGCATGGGTGGTATGTGTAAATATTCTATTTACTAGAAATGAGTTTTTGAACTGTTTTGTGGGGAGCAGAGCTGAACAGAGGGACATCAACCATTCTCTTTTGTCTGTCTAACTGCTCCTATTCAGCAAGTATACAGGTTGAGAACTCACAAGGAAATCTATTCATAGAGATAAAACCTTGACAGTTAGCAACTTGATGGCACTTGAAACCACATGCTTCCTTGGCATCTGCTAGGAGAGTTGGGCAAATAAGGGGACGGAACCCTAGGAGAGTTGGGCAAATAAGGGGACGGAACCCTAGGCAACTGCAATGCTTAGGGCAAGGGTAGGAAGGAGACCAAGGAGGCAGATGGGAGAAAAGCCTCATGACTAAGAGAAGGGAGNTTTTATCATGGCGGTCAGCTACTCCAAATGTGTCGAGTTGAAAGGAGAAAACAGCGGCCCCTGACTTTGGTCAAGATGGATGGTGAGTGANAAACCAGTGACAGTGATGCCATGCAAATGAGAAGCATTTTGAAGAACAAGGCAAATAANGGGAATGGGAACACAGGCCTCTGCCTTCCACCTCCCATGCTGATTTTGTGAGTCTAGGTTGTCCCCTACACCTTGAACAATAAAGATCCCCTCAAAAATTCTGAGTGAGAAGGACAAATGCAAACAGGNAGCTGTAAAACTGATCAAATAGTAGTGAACCAGATCCACTTGAGCTAGAAGAGGGNTAGGTGTTCAGACACACTAAAGTGAGGCTGAATTGGNACGCAAATGAGGAACAGGNCACCAAAAGGCTCTGAAAAAGCACAAGGCCAGAGAAATGTCAAAATGGTTCCAGATATCTGAAGCCANCCCAAAAGTAAGGGGGAAAGAGTGGTGAAATAAAAAAGNCTAGGTACTTCTGAAGGATTCTATCTTGGGCTATGCCACAGGAGGTCTCTTCTAAAGAAGGCACAATGTTATCCACCAAAGTGTCCAAAGGTCTCTTTCTTATTCTTTACTGTCATATGTTTTAAGCAGGTTTCTATTAATAATGTCCTGTTCATCCTTCAATTTACTGTGCCATGTATAACAACAAGCTCAAAAGGCGTATGTCTATTCTTCTATCCAAAATGTCNTTCATATTCATCCCATTAATGATATCGTTCATTAGTATTAATAATTATTATAATTAATTATAATTAGTAATAATTATCTTAATGATGCCCAGTGAATAAATTATTTTGACGACCCAGATCAATATTACTAGTATTACTCTGGTGAATTTTTTTCAATTACCTACAAATTAAATGATGTACCGCTAAAAATTTCAGAATTTAAATCCCACTTCAGTAGTATTGGAATTTACACAGTACTACTGCCTCTTTAGAATGCCTTTCTACCAAAATACAACTTGTATCTCATTTCAAAGCATTGTGAATTATGACACCTTTGCCCACATTAGAGAAAATAAAGAGAAAAACATCCAGTTTGTTAGTTGAGACTCTTGGATCCAATCACCAAATATTTGTGCATTCTTTAATTTCAACACTTGAAAGCATAAGAAATATTAAAAAACCTGTTCCTCAGCTGTGGTGNTATTTTATCTATGTCCCCCAATAAAATTTATCTGAGGATGAGAGGAAGAAGGTCAGCCACTAGCCTTGCAATGTTAGCACACGCCCTTAATCCTATCACCTAGCAAGGGTCTGTCTGGATCTCTGTAAGTTCCAGGTCACACTAGGAAAAAAGTCAAGCGTGGAGACACACACCTTTAATTCCAACATCAACCACAGAATTTTGGAGGTCTATACAGACAGGCAGAAAGTGACAGAGATGGGCGATAGGAGGAAGTGATGTAGCTAGGCTAAAAGAGCCAATGGGAGACCAGAACAGAAAGAGATATAGGCATGAAAATATAGAAAGTCAAACACACTTTTTGGAAGCAGCGGCGCTGTGAGGTGAGGCTGGCGGCTGTTCCTAATTCCTCTGATCTCTGTCAGACTTTCACCCCTATCTCTGCCTCTGTGTTTTATTTAACAAGACCATTTAGAAATTCGTTTACATTTGGCGTTCCAACACTCAGCCTCTTGGAGAACTGAGCAATTGGTCCCAGGGGGAAAGCTTCGCCTCAAGGGGACAGAAAGGTATAAAGATTACACCAGGGGCTTTTAAAGATATGAAGAACTGCTCTACCTCAGCGTCTGTCATTGCAAAGGTGTACTTCTTAGTCATTGAAACCCAACCGCCACCAAGAGACGTGAACCACATATCCAAACCAAAGCCAAGATCTGAGGGTGGGAAAATTATTGTAGATTAAGGCAGTGCAACCCTCTTAAAGTATGTCATATAATTCCCATGTACATATTTATACACATCTAGATGTGTATAAGAGACAGGTGTAGCTTTGGCGCCTTTCCTGGAACTCACTCGGTAGCCCAGGCTGGCCTCAAACTCACAGAGATCCGCCTGCCTCTGCCTCCCAAGTGCTGGGATTAAAGGCGTGCGCCACCACTGCCCGGCCAGGCATTTTTTTTTTTTAATCATTTAAACTTCTGAGGCAGTAAATGGTCTCCAAAGAAACCCTGTCAAAATCCAAATGACTTTAGCTTCCATGCAATGAGAAACTGATAGAAACAGAGTGTGTTGTAAGATCATGTTAACACAGATGCATTGACCATTGCACTGCTAACAAATGTTCCTGATTCTAACGTGTGTTTCAAAGCATGGCTCTACACCTGTCCATATGGAATACTTCCCCAAACCACTCCTGTCTGAGTATCATGCACAATATCCATCAGTAGCACGACAGAGCATGCATTCTGAAACCACTACTGAGACCTAGATTTCCTCTGGGGGCCATGTCTGATTCCCTGGCACAACTCCCTGAAGAGTTTAGGGAGAAAAACTGGTCCTAGCTATGGACAAAACCCACCCAAAAACCAATGTAAGGGCAGGTAAAAGCACTCCCCGTGTTCCAAACGAGACAAGCAGACACTAGGGATGACATCAGAGAAGTACACAGTGTTTTCTGTGCCTCCCCAGATGTCCTGGCAGGAAACAGGCTTTTCCCAATCTAAGGGAAAAATCAGCTGGGGAAAGNTGTCTCAGCCCACAGCCCTAGATGACAACTTCTNAGCAGTGACAGAAAAGGTACCGCAGGGATGCAGAGAGCCTTTCCCGCAGTGCTGCTGGAACCAAAGACACAGCATCTCAGCATCCTAATTCAAAAAAAGTCTAGGCTCAGAACAGAGACAGGGCTCCCAGGCAAGCTGAGGCCACTGTGCGACAAACACCTTGAACGTGACCTCAGAAGACCTGGTATCTATTATTGGCTCTGCCTCTCCTGCACGGTGAGGCACTAGCTAGCTATGTTATTTAACTTATTTAACTTGTCTGATCCTCTATTATAGCAGTTCTAAAGTGAGAGAAAGAAGAGAGAGCAAGATCCAGCCCATCTACCAGACGGTCTCTGTAAGAATTTATCAAGACTATTTGTTGAAAGTCCTTGACAAATTCTAAAGGCCTACCTATGAAAATGGTGATTTCTAATTTTTTATGAAGATGCATGTCTTTAATTTGTAGGCAACAGGTAGGTAGTGAANGCTAGGAACCTGCCCATAAATCTATTTGCAATAGCAGTTTGAGGTGATCTGTGCAGTGGAGTCAGGAACAGTCTGATTTGAATCAATTGAAACAGCCAGTAGATTTTTTTCCCAGAAAGAACACAGATACCCAGCATAAGAGATAGGGATGAATCAGATAGTCCATGAGCTGCTACTACACTCTCATCATCTGACCTCTGGAGCCCTCCACCAACAATCTATATTTAACCCCACCATCTTCTTGAGCCCTCTTTTCCTGTCTCAGACTCAATAGCCACCCTAACAGCAGATTCCTCCATCTTCTCCGCTTCTTCACAGCTACTGAAGTACTCTTTCTTCTCACGTTCAATTCTCGTCTCTTGCCCAACATCCTGAACCAACTGACGTGGGCTATCTCTGCACAGCTGTCATGGTTGGACATCTCAGTGCACCCTCCTCAGTCTTTCACAATCTTGTTTCTCTAAGTGACACACCCATGCTCTTCTCCAAATCAGGCTGACCTCACATCCTTTCTGTTTGCCTGGGTTATGTTGTAATCGTCACAAGGGCCTTGATCCCTGACTTCCAATGAACTCTGAGGAAAGAGACTATGTCTGGGTCACTGTTCTACCCAGGGATTAGCACAGAACACCCTCGGTGTACTGTGAATAAATAAACCTGATAAGATTTGAGAATTCTCTAAACTACCCACTCTATTACTGCCTTCTCTTTGGCTTCTACCTCTCCCCCATCTGGGTATTCAATTTTCCTTCCCAGCCTTAGGATGGGACATTTCCCAGGATTCCAAGCTCCGTTTTCATATTCTTTCAGCTCTTTCCAACAGAGATGAGTTCCCACCAACACACAAGAGGACAATGTCAAAAAGTTTTCTGATAAGTATTCACAGGCACCCAAATCTAACCCCCCACAACAAGAATCCCACAGCTTGCACCCCACTCTGAGAGGTGAGGCTTTATCCTGACCCCCAAAAAGAGACTGCAGGGAAGGAACAANGGTCAAAGAGGAATCCAAGCGTCCCAGCGGGGACAGCTGAGCCTCAAGTGGGACTATCAGGCAAGCCTTTGCCACCAGAGACAGTCACCAATGTGTCCTACATTAATGACAAAGAGGCTTCTCTTCTCTCAGGGAGCAGGACTGGCCTTTAAAGGTGCAGGTTCTCTGGGGCCTGGGAGCTTCACCTCAGTAGAGGTGTCCTGTGCTCTTCCTTTGAGGCAGACTTTCCACGGAAAAAGAGAAAGCTTTGCTTTAGCTATTCATTACAAATGGGAAAAGCTGGTCTGCACTGGTGAGCCCTTGCCCCCAATTACTCGAGTGGTTCTCATGCACTGACCAAATCCTTACACCTNTAACTTAGTAGGCTCCACCTCAAGTCTTCCCATAGCTGAATGCCAAGGTAAACCTCAAATTCCCATCCCATGCCCATATCTCCATCTGGACAGAGAAGCTCTTGCTCCACGGCCATTTCAGAATTCCCTTCANCTTCATTTCTTGAACTTGACTTTGGGTCCTAGGTACCTGTTTCAGCNAAGTGTGAGGTGCTCACCCTTTTTTCCCTCTGCTAGACTGAGGTTTCTTAAGGGCAGACATTCGTCTTGTGTCTTGGACNTGAAGTCCTGAGATCCTTCTTCACAGCTAGCACTATANNTTAGCAGNCTTTCTTAAAATGATTCCCCCAGGGGGAAGATAAATTCTTTACTGGACTATGCCATCTGGCTTTATGACTACCTCGCCATGCACAAAAACTAATCTAAACAACANANGAAACCAACTGGGGATATGGCCTTACCTACTTCACACAGGAGTCAGACTACGATTTTATAGGAAAATGAGACATTTGTGGGCAATTCGTTATTTAAATATCTGTATATCTACATGTCAGGAAACTTTAATCAGTTAAGGAAAATAAAGGCTTAGAAAGGNCAAGTTTTGCATAGCATTCCACAGCCAGTGAGGTGAGTGAAGAGAGCCACAGCCACTTGGTCNGAGATGTGGCAAGAATCTCCTCCACACAGAATGAGAGGTGACTCCTTGTACTTGTCTTAATTTTTTTTTAAGGCACTTGACAGTAGTGTCATCAAACTTCAGTGAACTTAGAAGAATGCCCTTGGTGAAACTCCTTGAACCCCATAGCACCTGCTCTGGAACCCCACCTTCACATCTCAGAACAGTTAGACTCAAGGGTTTTTTCAGTTACACACAATTCCTCTTTCTCCAACTGAAAAAGAGTACAAAATAACATTTCCATTAAAAGTGCACTCGCCCCTGTCTACTCCATCTGCCCAGTGATGCTCTCCTTTCATGCACCTCCTAACCANCTCTGCCCTGTCAAAGAATTTCCCCAAAGTCATCATTGGGCAGGAATTTCAAACTCTGCTGGCTTAAATGATGACATCTTGTTGTAGAAATCTGAGTATTTCCTGGTATATCTAAACATCAGTCATTGGGGGCCTCTGCCAATCCTTGTTGTGCGGTGATTAAGATAGTGCACTCGGGGTTACAGACACAGCCTTAACCAATACCAGCTTGTTACCATTATCAGGGCCACAGGAGGACTCTGTGCACCCATTGGTGACATTAGACATATGAGGTGAGAGCTTTTCANCTCCTCAACCCTCACAGATAAGATCCTGTGAGCGAGCCTGCCCCTTAACCATTGTCCATAGAACAGGCAATTTCAGATACAGAGTCCATCTACCTGCAATGCCTCCTGGTCCTCATCTGTGCAATGACTGATGTGAAGCGCAAAGCATCTTAAATCACCAAGGAGAATTCACAAAACTAAAGAATCTTTCTACTGAACTTGCTAGTGGCTCAGGAAAGCAGAAGCATCATTTACCAAATAAAGTATGACTTTTCCCCCCACATGAGCTCCATTGTAGGCCAGCCTTCTGATTTGTCTAGCACGTTGGTTTTCTGATACACATATCACCTTAACCGTAGGTGCTTTTGAGGGGTTTCTGCTTATCCATAAACATCACAAGAATCAAGTACCCTTATTTAAGGAAAAAAAGTTCCTATATTACTTCAGTGTTGTATGCTGTTATTAGTGTTCTCACGGTTCTGTACAAACAACAGGAAGCTTAGTCAATGGACTGCTTCTGGGGACAAGGGGGTGAGCATGTGCTGAACACAGAACCTCCTGGTGTTCTTCCCCTGAGCTTCACCTCCAGCGAAGAACACATATTAACCAGGAACCCCCATCAGTTGCTCCGACCCAAGTTGATATAACAGTCATTTACCCTATACTCAGACTGATCATCTACAAGCAATAAAAGTATCTCCATAGAAACCAAGTATACAGTAAAATCCAGTCATGGTGCAGGATCCACTTTAGCAGAAGGGCTATTTGCAGCCACGATCTTGCTCTAACTTAGGTTTACACATCAAATGCATATCATTATGTCTTATACCTTTAGAGTTTCACATTACTGAAGGTTACAGAAATCATCGTACATGGAGGGAGAAAGGGGGGCTGGGGTGGGAGGATAGATTTGCATATGTAGTTACAAAAATGCCAAAGCAGATTCCATGCTAAGCTCTGCCAAAAAGAGAACAATTACTCTTACCCATCAGCATGCGGCCTCAAAATTTTATTCTCTTCTCCACACAGAGGCAGTCATCAGATTACCAAAACGAGGCTATCCTGCCTAAACTCAAACAGCTCTTACACGGAATAAGCACAATGCATTCAAGGGACAAGCAGCTATTTCCCTCCCACACAAATTATAATCTTCTGTGAAATATATTTTTTAATGAAGAATACATAATCCTCCTATGTGTTTGGCTCTGCCCTCACACTCCTCCACATAAAAGCCTACATTCATTTTAGAGACAGGGAGAAGAACTGTATACCTTCTCATAACATCCTCCACAACACAGCAAAGGAGAATGCAAGNATCTCAGCTAACACCCAAATGCATCTTTCCACACACTGNTGCTCTTTAATAAGCAAATCGAGTTGCCAGTGGCTCCTGGGGGATACTACAATGAAATCAACAAACAATGGGTTTCACCCATGTTTTAATGATTTCCTTCTAAACAGATGAAAGCTTAATTCATTATATTACCAATGACTCAAAACTCGTAGCTCGGAATTTCAATCTCTCACAAATTTCAGGTGACAAATTGCTGGCTGTGAGTCACCCCGCTTATCCAAGGAGCAAGTTTTCAAAAGGAAAGGAAAGTGTTTTTGTAGGTGAGATTTACAGTGACACTCATTTCTCCTTCTTTCTCCTTCAGTCATTTGAATTTTAAATGTCGAAAACTGAAACAATATGACTTGACAGGTGATAGATTTTTACCACTAGGAGAGCTCATTTGAAAGGAAGGGACAAAAATAGTTACAAAATGTCCCATGCCCACTTCATGGAACAGAATGAAGCAAGGTTTCTTCACCCCACACATCTTTCTCAGGGTACTAGAGCTGGGATTATCTCCTAATTTGGTTCCTAAGAGGCAAACCATCAAGAAAGTTGTTGCACTAACACTGGTAATGCTACATTAAGAGGAAACATCCTTATTTGGNAGTGTGTGGAGGGGGGGTAATAAAATTGGTAAGCAAAATCAGTAATCTCTTTTCATAATGAAAATCATCTTAAAAGACCAGAAAACTAATTCTACCTAAAATGAGTGAATGTTATAATTGCATTACAGTAAAAGGAGTGTTTTAATTTTAATTGTCATTTAAAGGAACCAAAATAATGACTAGAAAAATCTCCATACACAGGGTGCCCTGACCCACGTGTGATACCCCACCCACCCACCTGCTCAAGCCCCACCTCCCTCCACTCGACAGGAAGTCAGTAATCACTTTTGCAAACAAGTAGCATGAGGAAATGATNAAGAGAGGAAGATAAGATTGAGAGGAGGAAAGAAGCAGCGGGAGACAGACCGACAGACAGAGGAACCACTTGGGAGAAAGCTGCACAGACAGCTGCTTAGATGCTGGGGCCAATCTCTCTACAGTAATCCTACACACGTGTGAAAGAAAAAAAAAGTGGGAAAGGACGCTAATGAAAAAACATTTCCCTGTGTTAGTTATAATCACTTCCATACATATACTCAAACGCACAGCTCTCCTTTCCATAGCTTGTCAAAATAAGATGCAGGTAAAAAAAAAAAAATAGTGCCAGATGGATAGCCAAATATCGTCAGACTAAACACAACACAAAATTCCTATTATTGTGCTCGCTGAACATCTTAAAATTGAAAACCTCTGCTCTTATTCCTGATAAAAAATAATCCAGTTGCTCATGGATCAATCCGGCCGATCTGAAAAGCAACCCCTCAACTAACTGAAAAGAGCCCACCCCAGAGTTACCACCCGCTGCCCACAGCAAGGTTCTAACTATCCACTTTCTCCGGTCCCGGAAATGCACCTTTCCCCACAGACAGCCCCGGAGGAGGAGGGCTAAGGGACTAGCTGAGCCAGGGCTGCTGCTGTTCACAAAAGGAATTCCCCTCCCTTCCTCTCCTTCTCCCCCCTCATTCTCCTCCGGTCCCTCCCCGCGTCATCACTGATGAGTGATGTCCCTCACTACCTGCCTCGATTCAACACCGTGAGCCCCTGTCTTCAGGCATGCAGGGAATTTAACAGCCTGGAAATTCCTGTTGTCCATTCGCTGAGGTCACAGATAAAGCTAAACAGCCGTGGTTCCCATCAATCATAAGTCACTCGCTGGTAGAATGTATGGAAGGAGACCTGATGTAAGCGAGTCACCAGAGAAAATACCCACTGATGACGCATATCCAGGCATAAAAATAGTCACAGGGCCCTCAAAGGGATTATTCAACAGCCTACATTTAGACTTTCTTACAACAGACCTGGAGTCAACGTGCCACAGTAAGTGGCTGAAGGGCTGAAGTTTAAGTTCAACAGACCTAACCAGGAGAGCTTGGTTTAACTATGCTCCCACCAGCACAAGTTGTTTAGTAAATTTTAGCATAACTTCACAAGCATCAAAAAGCACCAGCTACGGCATAAACAGCCTTCAAAGGACAATTCCTGCTGACAACACACCCCAAGACATTCGACTCAAGCAGTCCAGAGAGACACAGTCTTGGTAGCTTTCTAAATCACTGTTCGGAAAATAACACACACTGCAGTTACGCATCTTTTGTCTTTTAAAAGCGTGTTTTTAAGTGGAATAAAGCTTAATTACAAGGTGCACCAAAGAAACTGACATTTTGCCTACTGTCTTTGCGGTTATAATATTTCAGAAGTGGTTGGATCATTTATAGAAATAATTACGGTGTGTGTTACATACACCTGCTACATGGGGAATATCACATGTTAATTAAGATTAATAACGCAGAAGCACTATCACTGTAAAACAAATGAGCGCATAAATGAAGTAAGACATGCAAATATCTTAACCGAGCCAGCGACAAGACATTAATGGAGACTGAAAGCCTGGGTTGTTAGGTTATTTTTTTTATTATTATTTTATGAGGAAAATAACTTTGTACATGTGCCACAATTTTAATAGTTTTTAAGTCATCTGTTCTTTCTCCCTCCTACTCAAACATATGCACAGCTTGCTACCCGACAGAACGGGTCCTTCACAGAACTTTCAGATCAGCAAAGGCTGGATTTTGGCATATTTTCTATTTGAATATCTAAAAATGTTCCCGTCCAAGTTTCCTTTAAGCAAATGTGTCACCANAGTNAACAATGAAGGAAACTGGCTAGGACAGAGCCTAAAATTTACCTTCGAGATTTGAACACCTCGCCTGCTTGCTATGTATGCCCTTCTTGTTAGCCTTAATTAACAATTCTTTCCTAATAATGGGCAGATTCCCATTGCTACCATGCAAATTAACAGCCATAGAGTATGGGTCTGTGATGCATTTTATCTCTGGTACCTAATGTTACTGACTCTCCTGCCTACACAACTAGCAAAAAGCTCTTAGCGACAAGGCTGTAACTTTGACAGCCTATTCTGGGCTTTCGTTTAGAAGGGTCTGACTTCTCTGAAACAGCTAAGATGACATCTTCCTCTGCTGGTGAGTTCTCCACCACTTTCCTCAAGTATGATAACGGGGCTATAAATACAGGTGAAAATTATTTTTAGTTCAAAGATTTCACAGAGTGCTTGAGTTTCTCTCCTCTGCATGNGTGTCAACAGCACGTGGCCTACTTTACAGAATCTAAATGGAAATGTTCACTGGTGCCCCTAGTTGAGTATCTCTAAGCAATGTTGAAGAAACATGTCTGCACCTCCATCCCTTCTTTCATCCATATTATAGTTCTCCACCAATCAACTCACAGGTTAGCATGGTAGAGGATGTAAGGCCAAGGAGCAAACTAAATACAGGGTAGGCCTCATTTCACAAAATTTCAGTGTTTGTTTTTTTTATAATAAACACTAAAGAAAATTTAAGAAACAGAAGAAATAATCAGATGAAACAAAGTCTCCTTTATCAAAATGAGAATGTCCCATAAATTAATGACTTAGAAACCAAAATGATTTCACTAATTTTACACAGCTCTTGCCTTTTAAATAGCTCAAAATGAGCTAAAGTGCCCAGAAATAATCAGGTTCCACTGTACTTCATACACATNATAGCCTTTGGTCATGCTGGTCTCTGCTTGGACAGGTCTACTAAAGCTAAGTTGCTCACAAGCCCTTTATCCAATCAGATAGACACAACAATTGTCAATCCAGGAAACAAAACTGAGTCCCCTAANTTACTTCCATCATCATTCCTGGTTTTAATAATCCCATATCCATGATTACATTTGCCACCAGCAAAACATTTTTCTTTTCCTGTTAGAAAAGGGAACTTGCTTACCCTAAATTAGAAACTGCACTATCATGANGGGTTTTATATTGCANTTTGTGACATCACTTCCTGCATTAGGTAGGACAATTAAGAGCTTAAGGAAAACACNGNTGGGGCTGGAGAGATGACTAGGTGGTTAAAGANCACCAGTTGCTCTTTCAGATGACCCAAGTTTGATTCCCAGCATCTACATGATGGCTCACAACTATCCATAACTCCACTTCCAAGGGATCTGGCNTCATTTCCTGGCCTCCAAGGGCACCAGGAATATAAGTAATGCACAAGCAACACACTCCTACACACAAAATAAATAAATACATCTTTAGCTGGGCATGATGGTAAACACCTTTAATCCCAGTACTCAGGAGGCAGAATCAGGAGGCTCTCTGTGAGTTCATGACCAGGCCAGCTTGNTCTACAAAATACAGAGTAAGACTCTGTCTCAAAATAAAATAAGTCTCTCTNTATATAGTATTGTTTATTATTNTATATGATTATTTTATATATANTAAAGATAAATGAATCTTAAAAGAAAGCATAGCTTAAATGTTTTAAATGNCAATGTACAGTTAATGAAGCAACTGATTTTATCTTTTGAAACATAACCAAAATCACTAGCTCTCTAATCTGAGATCAGGTTATTGAACTATCTGTACNGAACTGNAGGCAAGGAGGGAGATATAAACCAGCGCAGCTGAAAAGCAATACAACATAGGGGGATGAATCCTTCTTTATCATTAGACTCTCCAGCAGCCATATTTAAGTTCATCCTGGAATGGTTAGCCTCGGCGGGGTTGATTGATGCTTAGGATATTAGCAGAAAATAGTTCCGATTGTCTCTGGAGAGGCGTTTCCAGAGAGAGTTAACTGATGAGAGGGATTTGTCTTGATGGTGGATGATATCATTTCACAAACTCAGGGTACAGGTGGAACAAATGAGAAAACCTGCTAGTATTTACTCCCCTCCCACTTCCTAGTCACCATGATGTCACACGCTGCCACACCACACCCTCTGTACCATGATAGGCTAAAACTTCTCTAATTGGAAGCAAAATAAATCCCTCCTCCTTTAGAAGTCTTGTTCTTGATATCTGTCACCACAAAGAAATGCTAACGTAATCCTACATATCACCAATGGAAAAGCATGCTAGGAAAATCTTTTTACATGTTTTAAGGATATCAAAAATGGAAAGATATGTTCCAATTCAATATACCATGGTTAAAAGATGATGGCTAAATATCAGTTTATACTATAGGGTTAGTTGCCCCTGCCAGTTTCAGGATCTGAGTGGGATTTTGTTTTCAATTTTTTTTAATTGTACCCTTGAAATGTCTCATTATTTACTAGCAGTCCTTTTTAATGTGGCAAATAAGATTACTTACTGGACATTTTATGGGCTGAATTCAATTAAGTTATTGTCTTCTTTTTCAACCTGTAATGTACCTAGAAAAGCACATACACACACACACACACACAGACACACACACACTTACTTCACTACATATCTCACTTCCTGTGATAAGACCAAACATTCAAGTACCAAAGGTGAACAGTGAGAGTTACCTTCATCCCAGACTTAACCTTCGGCTTCCACACTTAATCACCACACTAGTCAATTTTATCAAGTTTCCTTTTGTCTGTCTTCTCCTAAGTCCACTGCAGTGACTTCAGTTTTAGCTTTCACTGTTTCTCTTCGGGTAAGCACAGTAATTATCTTTAAGTCCTCCCAAAGCGCAGAAATGTACAGAACCAAGAGTAGGTTTAATGAATCACAAATCTGTCTATGGCTTGATTTCCCACCAAAATCTCAATGCAGCCAGAGATAGCTCAACAGATAAAGAAGCCTGCCAACAACCCTGAGGACCTGAGTTCAAACACTACAATATACACGGTGGAAGGGGAAAACAGACTCCCAAAAGCTGTCCACTGACTTCCTCTACACAATAGCTACAGCACACACACACACACACACACACACACACACACACACACACAAAATGGAAAATATTCTATAAAGACCTTTCAATGGCTCTGGGCCGTGGCATAAGAAGTCTCGTATCAGTAATCCCTCATGCTATTGTAATTATTAACTGTTCTCTCTAAACAGCCTGTTTGCTTTTGAACTTTCTGATATGAGAGGCCACTGTACTCATTAGTTCCCCTCCAGCTCCCAGCAGAGTGCCCGACAAGTTTGTGGAACTGATGTAGATAGAGTGATAGTGCTCTGAATGGACATTACAATTCTTCATATGGCCCCAAAGCAAATTGTTATATTAGGTAGCCTGTGGTCAACTTGACACAAGATGGAGTTATTGAGAAGAATGAACCACAGTTGAGAAAATGCCTCCATAAGACTTTCCTGTAGGCAAGCCTACGGGCCATTTTCTCAATCAGTGATGGATGTGGGAGGGACCATCCATAAACAAGTGGTCCTAGGGTGTATAGGAAAGCAGGCTGAGCAAACCATTAAAGCAGAATCTTCCATGGTCCTGCTTCATTGCCTACCTCCAGGTTCCTGCCTCGAGTTCTTGCCATGATTTCCTTTGATGAATTGTACTGTGGAACCGTAAAAGACATAAACACTTTCCTACCCAAGTTGCCTTTAGCTGTGGTGTTCTATCACAGCAATACAATGCTAACTATGACATTATGCAATGATATAAATTCTGGGAATCCTGACCTCTCAATCTACAAAGAAGAGTGAGGCTAAACTGTGAATGCTAAATTATGCCCATGCTGTAATAGCTGGCACCTATGGAGAATGTGTTCAGTATAGGGAAGCAATGACTATGTCTACAGTATAAACATGCAACAGAAGAATTCCTTTTTTCTTTTTTCTTCTTTTTTTTCTTCAAGACAGGGTTTCTTTATTTAATCCTGATGTCCTGGAATTCATGACATAGACCAGGCTGGCCTTGAACTCACAGAGATTTGCCTGTCTCTGCCTCCTGAGTGCTGGGATATTTAAGAAGTGCNTCACGACGCCCAGCAACAGAAGAATTCTTACTTCTCATGTGCAAATATACACATTCATCAGACATCGGCATGACCAGCACATGTCTATACACTTGTGTCATCCAATATACTTGAAACAGGGCCCAGTGCGACTACGGAACTGATTTTTACATCTTAATTAATTTACAGTCCATGGCTACCAAANAGGCCATGGCTACCACCCTGACACAAGTGGAGCCCCATTGTGTACCTAGCTGTCCCCTGTTCACCAAATCAGTCATTCTCACAAGCATTCCTGTGTCAATGCTTCTTCGGGCAGGTATCTTCACTGTCTATCCAATGTTGCCCCTCTGTTAAGGAAATAGAATGTGTAGCTGGAGCCTTTGCTCCCTGTGCAAATTTACTCTAACAGGGGGAAAAAGTATTCTGCACAGCCTCAGAGGATCACGTGACAGAGTCCCAGTGCATCTCCTTCCAATAATCTCTTTAAGAACTGTATCTTAACAAAGCTACTGAAGTCTCTTTCTTTGGATTATTAACATACTTACTTGCTCTGCCCACTGTCTAAGGCTGTAAATTCACTGAGGGTCCTGTTCCCTTGCACATGGAGTGCCATGTTGGAAGGGAATGACTATACGGATGAAGGAGGTGAACCGGTATGACATGGAGACATACATGGAGACTACAGCAGCAAGTGCACAGCGATGTGGAGCAAACCTCAGCCCTGAGGTTCCCCTATCAGCTCTGCTTTCCNTAAGAAAGACACATTTGACCTCCCATCTGTCAGGTACTACTACTTTAATTATAGCTCCTGACTCTTCTATAATAATGATTAAGTGAAATAAAGCAGACACACAAAGATGAATGCTAATGGTGTAACTGAGAGTCATAAAAATAATCTTTACCTCTCCAGCCNAGTGTTGCTATAGAGAACAATGTCCTACNCATTGGCAGAGCATCATGCATATGTCTCAACAATCTGCGTACATGTCTATAGGGAAGGTTCAAGCTCAAAATAATTACAAGGATGGTTAAACGTCTATTTGTAAACCCCAGCAAAACAAAACAAAAAACAACAACAAAAACATTAGTTCATCATAGTCATTACCTGCAGTGTANAGTTTTCNTCTGTCACCAAGGGGAGACAGTGTTTAAGTCAGCTTTTATGTATATGACCTATCTCNTTAATTACACCAGAGGTACTATATCGACAAGGAATGCCAGCCCTAGACAATGTTTGAACAGTAGTAGCAGTTCACTTTTGTTCTATGATTTCCAGCTTATGAATTACTTTCCCCTTTATTCATAACATCATTGTCAGGACAACTCCAAGATGGGCTGAGATTTTTATTATTTCCGTCTTTCAGGAAAGTTCATTGATAGAGTCAGTCAACAAAGACACTGGGTTAACTGTCTTNAGTTTATTGCTCCTATCTCTATACTCCAGGAACTTCCTAGAGTTTCATGTTCCTAAAAGAGATCCTGGGTTTCACTCAATTGTTCCCCTTAAAATGTTAACCAAGTATTAGAGATTGTATCACATGCCTATCTCACCGTAAACTTGTGAGTATATTATAAACACTAATACATTAAATTAGTGGTTTTGAAAGTGTTCTCAGCCACACTCACTTAGCAAATCCTAGTGATACCTTATAAAGCCGCTGTACCATGCAGTACAATTCCCATTTAGAGATCAGAGCAAGGATTGAAGAGATCTTGACTCTTGACTGTATTTTTATGATGGAGAGGAATGATATGTGTACTTGAGCTGCCCATGCAGATCTACTTCCAACCAGCTGGGTAACTTCACAGAAGTCACCCATCTTCTCTGGGCCTCACCCTCCTTCTACATAAAAGGAGAGACTGAGTGACTCACAGATGCCACCTACCAGTTAAAATTCCTTCCTTTGCAACTTGCTATTAGGCATCATCCTCGGGAAAAGGCCCCAGACAGTAGAGACCTTGCTGGACCTTTGTTTCATGTCATCCATTGTAATGTCTGTTATGACGTCTCCCTGTTGCTCCACAACTGAAAAACTGGACCTAATTAAGGAGTTCATTCTGTTTGTTTGTGTGTTTGGTCCTTATNGAACATTAGGTCCTATTTATTCTTTGATCCCATGGCTATGCCCAGTCAGTANAACCATTCCTCTAGAAGAAAGGCCATCAGGAGGAGNCATGTGCAGACANGTTCTGGGGTCCAGGGTGTAGCCTGTCATGACATTTTCTCCATATTCTACCACATTTTCATCTTAGGCAGAGGTGTGCTTCTTTTGATGGAGTTTGATCTTTTTCATTTCTGTTTTCAAGGAAATAATACAAAACCCAAGATTATAGCAAAGAGTATTTCTNATCCTCAGATCCTAGAACAGGGCTGCAATGACCTTAAGGCAATGTAAGTCACCCACTCAGGAAATCTTCCACACCGAAGGAGGAGGCAAGCCCAGAGGAAAACAAGTCCAGTTGANGGCCCCTGGCAAAAGATGGGGACATTTGAACACACATCAATGCACAGCACCTCTGTCATCACAGAGAATGCTCTCCCTGTACCCCTACAGTGGAGGCTGGACATGAGCAACCTGACCCCCTGAAGTCTCTGGAGCCTGGCAGTAACCTGAGCTGCTCTAGGTTATTTTTGCTGATGGCTTGCAGTTCTTAAAGGGACTGTGTTCTAAGTATACATATCTGGACAAGGGATGCAAAATAATGACAAGACAGATGTGATAAGCCTATCTTCATTACTAGCAGTGCATAAAATCAAAGAGCAGGTAAACGCACAAGTATAAAGTGTATAAATACTCTAATGCCCTCTCAAAGGGATCAATCCNACATATTGTGGGGAAGCATCACAGTTTAAAATGT
Organism: Neotoma lepida; assembly: GCA_001675575.1. NCBI lineage: Eukaryota > Metazoa > Chordata > Mammalia > Rodentia > Cricetidae > Neotoma > Neotoma lepida. The sequence goes on along the minus strand of LZPO01066446.1, from coordinate 78,764 downwards.
AAAAATGCTAAATAACTGAGAGTTCTATTGACTTGAAATNTAAACAGATGGCAGGCTATGCCCAAGGCTTTGTCTTTGGTGCAAGCCTACTACTTAAACAAGAGTAAGGAGCACAGATTAGAACTGGAGACAGTGCCAGGATTGGCTCGACAGTTTTACAAGAAGTATAATTAGTACATTGTACAAAAAGCAAAGTTCACTGAGAGTTCACAACATGCTCGAAAGTTGCATGACATGGCTGTTACACACATGAACTCACAGCAGCTGTAGTTACCTGCACAAGGTCAAGTCAATTAAA
>LZPO01066446.1:28740-62763 GCA_001675575.1 Neotoma lepida | reverse complement strand
AGGACTTAATGTATGCCTACAGTAAAAGACTTCTCACCTCTTCCTTCCTCTCTCTGACTAAAATAAATTCCAAGTTCTAGAACCACTTGACAACACCATTCTACAACAAAGTGAAGAGTAACTCAAAGCAATTTCGCCTATTTTACACAATATTAGGAGCAATTTTTCACCCGGGTGTGGTGGCACACACCTGTAGCCCGTTACTCAAGAGGCTGAGACTGTGGATCACTCGAGCATAAGTATTCAAGGCCAGCCTTGGTTTTCTTTGCTATGTGGTGCTTATGTANGGGCTAGCACTAGTGTGCATTTTCTTAATTAGTATGTATGCTAAAATATCTACTTTTAATAGATGTGCCATGCTCCAGGGAAATCATTATGATCTATTAGAGGATAATTAGCCACATAAAATATGATTCAACGTTAGCTGTGTAAAAAGAGACCTCTTCAGATCTATACGCAAAAAACTTATCTGAACTTTATTGAGGACTTTACAATAAGCTGTTTGTGTGAGGTAAGTATGCTGTATATTAAAAAATGACTCAAAATTCTTTAGTATACATGGGGATTTGTAATCCAAACAAGTATATCCTATGTATTTTAAGACAATTTAAACATGAAAAAGGCAGGTGGGAGAAAAGTCAACACCAATGAGCAACTAAGAATGAACAAGGCTCTAAACATTCATATACAAAAATATTTGAGGGCTGGAGAGGTAGCTCAGAGGTTAAGAGCACTGACTGTTCTTCCAGAGGTCCTGAGTTCAATTCCCAGCAACCACATGGTGGCTCATAACCATCTGTAATGAGATCTGGTGCCCTCTTCTGTATACATAATGAATAAAATCTTTAAAAAAAAAATATTTGAGACTGTATGAACTAAAATGGAAAAGATACTTGCCCAACTTGTTAGTCAGCAATTTCTCCGGGTCTTTAATGTGGACATAGACGACCATCTCAAACCCATCAATTTGTTTACTTATTTAGTTGTTTATTTCTATTTACTACAAGATTCCTATAGAACCACTCCCATGAGCCACACACCTCCACTAAGCTCTGGGAATACAGCATCCGATGGAGCAACAGATTACTGCTAGCTACTGGGGTCAACTCCAGGGCACCGTCGTGCTTTTGCTGGTCCCCTCATTCTTCGATTGTTCCACCTAGTCTACATTTTTGTTCTGCCTTCTAAATGCCTTGCTTCTGATTTCTTAATGTCTTCTGTCTGATTTTTTGTTTTTACTTTCTGACTGCCAGTGGTTACTTTTGCAACCAATGTAGCATCTACTGCCAGTGGCATGCTTTCCATTCATTTGCTTCCCATAAACGTCCCTAGTTGTCTCTTGAGGATCTGATCATGAAGCCTGTGAAAACCGATCCTGGAGTAAGGACAAACAAACTGTGTGAAGGCTCAGGGGTGCTTTCGACTACTGTGCTTTGAGAAACCATCTACGCTTATCCCGTCCTTTCTGATGTGATAGCCCAGTGTTCAGCNGAAACTAGCTCACATGATAATGATTTAAACAGATGATTAGTTTTGTTTTTGTTTTTTGAGACAGAGTATCATGTAGCTCAGACTGGTCTCAAACTCCCTATGTAGGTAAAACTGGCATTGAACTTTTGATCCTCCTGCCTCTACCTCCCTAGTGCTGAGATCAAAGGCATGCAGCACCATGCACAGCTAAACAGGCGTTTCTCCTACAAAAGCCTCCCCCTATATCCTTCCAGAAGAAGAAACAGGAACAACACCCCCAAAATCTGACATTCCTTAACAGCANTATTCCTTACCATCAAAAGCCACTCACAGGTAGAGGATAGAAGTGGTGTCACAAGATATAGATCACTACTTCTCAAGAGCAGCCCTCAGGGCATGCACATCACCTGGTTCACGTCTTAAAATTCAGGTTCCTTGCACCCCATCTCAAACCCACGAAATCACTTGTGTTATTGAACCTTCACACCTAAGTCCTGGAAGTGCCTCTAGAGACTGCTGGGAGTCACACAGCTGGAAACCTCTGATCTATGCAGCCATCCAGAGCTTAAGAAAGATGCCGATCTAAGCCCTGAATCCCCATGTCCTCTGCCTCATATCACTGTGCAGCCTTCATGGAAGGCCACTCTCTGCACGCCACTGGCTAAAATTAATTCTAAAAAGCTCAAGAAAATAAAGATCAAAGTCAGCCTCCGCCCCAGGAGCTTCCATTCTAATGAGGGCAACACAAAGCACAGACATAAGAAAAAAAACTTAAAAGCATCTAGAAGCAACATCTGAGGGTATTCCAAGGCATGGTTGGATATATCCACACTGAGGGGCGGGGGGACCACAATCAAAACTTGACAGAGCGCTGTTGGGACTCAGAAAGGAAGTTTTTCAGGCAAGACTGGAGTAGAATTTAAAGAGGGAGATTTTCAAGTGGGTCTTGAAGAGATGCGGAGATTGCCAGGACACTGAAGATCAAGGAGAAAATATGTATAGCCATGTCTCTGGGTACCACAGTCAACACGAAGAGAAAAAGAAGTGTCCTGCAGGATTATAAAAAGNTAAGATACTGGCTTAGACAAAACACCCTAAGAAGAAGCGTTATACGTTATCTTTTGAGGCAGACAAGTAGTACTGTGACCCTGAGTCTACAGCACAGAAACTAGGAACCACTTGAAACCCTTAAGTGAGTCAGTCATTGTAGGTCAGGGTTAGAAATTACCTTCTAATATGAACTCTTTGCCCAGCCTGTCTTATCCCTAGTAGAAGAAGCATTAAGTCATTGTNACTCTTTCCAAAGACTAAACCATCCAAAACCATCCTATTTCTCCCTTTCTCCATATTAAAAAGCCAAAGGAGCAAGAGAGAGTGCATCCACACCCATACTTTCCTGGGTCAGCCTATTTGTGTGTGCACATGGATGTCTGTGTGTATGAACTGTGTGCTTATACAAAGGTAGACGATGTCCCTCACAGACTACATATTTCTTTACAGCTCACTGCATTTTCATGTTTGTTTGTATGGGTGCTTGCTTCCATGCCAGCATCTGTAGTAAACTATATTGAAAAGTAAAAGCCAATCAAAATCTCTATGATTTATGCTCAAGAGAATTAGCCAAATTCATAATACTGGCTTAGACTTTTGGATATTTTTCATCTGGTTATGCAGTCCAATACGATAGCCACTAATGACCCAGCAAAATGGCTTTATATTTTAAACTTAAAACAGTATTGGATAAAATGCAAAGTGCAGTTCTTCAGTTGTAGTAATAATCATGTTTCAAATGCCCTAAAAAGGGTCCGTGGCTCTCATCTCAACCAGAGCAGATATAGGATATGTCCATCATCACAGGAAGCTGTCTGAAGAGCAATGCTGTGAAGTGGCCTTCATTCTAGAAATATAACTACAGATCCAAATACATACAATCATTTTTGTTTATGTCTAAGGATGTACTTTACTCTTTTTCCACTAAGCCTTCCCAAGCTGCTCTAAGAAAACCATGTCGTTCTCCTCAGAAATTCCTCAGTCCCTTTATGTCACGGCAATTCTCTTTGTGTTGTCATTTTCATCTTCATATCATAGGAATGAGCATTGCTCTTCCCTGCTACAGTTAGTTCTGGATAGCCAGTGCAGGCATATCAAAACACTGAGTTCTATCATGGACATGTTATGGAGTCAGTAAGTATGAGTCAGAGCTCATTCTGGGAACAACCTACAAAATAAAAATATAGATACAAAGGAAAGATTTCCTAAACTTTAGACACTGTCACATGAGTGACATCATCAGCAAGGACCATACTCAAGAACAGTGCAACTGAGTTATTACACATGCACACACATACATACATACATACACACACACACACACACACAAATTCTCACAATGTTTTTAGTAATGTTTTAGTTTGCTTTCTGTTGCTGTTATAAACATTTTGATCAAACGTAATTTGGGGAGGGAAAGGTTTATTTCATCTTAGACATACATCTACATCCCAATCTATAGTCTATCACTGAGGGAAGCCTGCAGGCAGGAACTGAAGTAGAAACCATGGAGGAGTGCTGCTTACTGGCTCACTTCCTCTGGCTTGCTCAACTACTTTTCTTATGGACTGAACCCACAGGCCTACAGAGGGCACCACCCACAGTGGTCTGGGCCTCTAACATTAGCAATTCAGAAACTATCCCACAGACAAACCCTAGGCCCATGCCACAGAGATAATTCCTCAATTGAAATTTCCTCTTCCTAAGTGACTCTAGTGTGTCAACTTGACAAAAGTCATACCAAAACAAGTCGGGCTACAGTTCTGTGCTGGGCTGTACTCCTACCTATCCTGGACCACAAGAAGCCAGGAGGCTGCAGACTGGAGACACCTAGGTGGCATGGTAAAGTTTGTTGATCATTATACAAGGCAACTGCTTAGGTGGAAACACTGCTTGGTTTACATGTTTAAAAGAGAAGGAATCAAATTATTTCAGAAGTGAGAAGGAAAATGGACTTAGCACATGTCAATCAGAAAAGTACTGTCCTAGGCCGGGCGGTGGTGGCGCACACCTTTAATCCCAGCACTCGGGAGGCAGAGACAGGCGGATCTCTGTGAGTTCGAGGCCAGCCTGGGCTACCGAGTGAGTTCCAGGAAAGGCGCAAAGCTACACAGAGAAACCCTGTCTTGAAAAACCAAAAAAAAAAAAAAAGAAAAGAAAAGTACTGTCCTCTTATTCATGATGTGGCATCAGTGTCTTACTCTGCAGTGTGGCAGAACCGGTGTTCATGGTGCCCTAAGGGACCCAACTTCTTAACTTAAGACCAGTTTTCAATCTGATTCTTTTTTTTTCTTAAGAAAAATGTTTTATTCATTTTATATACCAATCAAATATCCCCCCTCTTCCCTCCTCCCACCCCTCCAACCTCCCCCTCCCAACCCACCCTCAATCTGATTTTAATCAGACAGTTACATCATCTTCAAACCTCAAGCCTGGGGATCCAGACGACCAGACTTTCACTCTAAGAGCTGCTTCTAGACCATGGAAAGAGAAAATTCCCTTCGTAATATCAGTTGGATAGATCCAACNTACCTGAAATATGAGCAACTATCTGATTGTTAAACCCAGTGAGGGGAAAACCCCACATCAAGAGCTGCTGGATGGAAAGTATTAAAACGGAAAAGTAAGCAGATCCACTGCACCTCACTCCTTATTGTTGATTCAGCCCAGCAGAAGGCACTTAACTGTGCACACAAGCAGTTTCCCACCAGCCTTGGAAGCTAGCAATACCTACAGGGTCACCTAAGACCAGAGGGAAGGAAACGGCACAGGAAATGAAACCAAAGCAACACAGTGACAGCATCTCTGATGACAACTGAGAGATGGAAGATAAAGATTTGGGTGTGGGGGACCAAGTGCAGCCTCCAGAGGAAGTGAAACCTAGAATGAGGTTAAAGACACCTCATTTTCCACAAGAAGTCACCCACTCTTGCCCCATCCCCACCTACACCTGCATCTCTTGGCTAACTCATGGCCTTTCTTCACTGTGAACACTGCTGATTACTCAAAAGACCCAGCATAGTCCATCAGCCTCGCTCACCGGTGCAATTTCCCACCTGCACACAACACCTGCACTGTACCCAAAAGGTTGGTCCGATTAGAGCCCTTAAACACTATCTTGCCTTCAATAGTTACATTTTTATTTTTTGAAATTAAAATATAATCACATTATTTCCCCCCCTTCTTTTTCCGCCCTCTGACTCCCCCCATGCCCCGTCCTTCTCAAATTCATTCTCCTTTGTAACTGTTACATAGACAATACAAACACAACCTGCTCAGTCCATTTAGTGTTTTTTGGATGTGTATGATTTCAGGGCTGACCAATTGGTATTGCATAACAAATTACAGGACTCATCCCTGAGGAAGACTACAGCTCCCACACTCAACNCTCCTTGGTTGCCTGTAGTTCTTTGTCTAGATTTCACTCTCACTTGTCAGAGTGTCTATTGATGTTGTCCTTGTTCAGGTCTTGCTGAGGCAACCATACTGCTGAGGAATCACAAGTGAAGCTTCCCTGTCAAATCTGTGAAACCTCACAGCATATTTCCTGGTCCTGGGGCTTTTACACCTAGAGTAACCACAGAAGCCAGGAAAGTAGCTAGGGTCTATGGAATGTGTGTGTGTATGTGTGTGTGTGTGTGTGTGTGTGTGTGTGTGTGTGTGTGTGTGTGTGTGTTAAATGAAGTTATAACTCTTGGGCTGACAATGCTCCCACCAAGAGAATTACTGTCTAACAAAAGCCCCAATGTCTGGTGTGAAACTTCTCTTTGTATCAGTATCTATTTTGAAAAGGCTCCTAGGAACTGCTCAGTGTTTGCAGTCACAGCTCACAGGGGTGTGGAACAGATTGTTAAGCACTGAGCTCTGGTGCAGCTCCTCGGATGAGAATCTGGACTCTGTGAGATGGATGTGGACACTACACAGCCTGCCTAGATTCCTTGGGCCTCTGGTTTTTCAGTTGTCCACTATGATTTTACACCACTGAACACAGGCTGCCCACCTATTCTAAGACATAAGCATTTTTCTATATGTTAAATTTCTGAAATCAACATTGCATCTTAGTATCAATGGCTTTTTTCAACTAACCTACAAGCCTTNTGCTTCCTCATTAAAGCTATATCAAATAACACCTTCGATGGTACTTTAGCCCCTATGAAATACGGGAAAAACTACATCATAAGGTTTTAGTAAAGGTTAAATTTGTAAATTTAGGTAACATATTTAGAATTGCCATCCTCGAATAAGCTACTCAGTTACTATTAGTTACTACTGTTATTAAACTAAGGACTGTGAACATAGACACAATTGTAAGAGATAATCCTCATATTCTCACTCACAAATTGTGCATTAAAATGATGGTTGACATAGGGTACAGTGGTAGTATATTCCTACAGTCCTAGCCACTCTTGAGGGTACAGAAGAAGGTCACTGAAGCCTAAGAGTTGGAGGCCAGCCTGGAAAACTCTGAGAGACCTAGTCTCAGATTTAAGATAGAAAAACGGTGGTGGATGCNGAGAAGATGTCAGGAAGCTGAATGTCCAACCCAAACATGACGAATCCCCAGCACCTAGCACACTGCCTGCTCCACAGGAAGCTTTCCGAAGATAACTGAGGACCGAAGGAGTTTTCTCCTTCCACCATACCCTCTCTATCTCCACTGCTCAGAAATCTAAGTCCTCATCGGCATCCATCAAGGCTCAATTTGAATTTCACCCTCTTGTGAAGGAGGAAGAAAAGGAAGGAGGGGAGAGGAGAGGATGAGGAGGAAGAAAAGGAAAGAAAAAAATTCATTCTATTCTCCTCCTATTTTGCCTTCTTTCTATTGCTATACATTACACTTGATTTTAACCTTACTNGGGAGAATCATACTGTCTAAGAATGGCAACTGTGCCTCTGTTGAAGCTCCACGCCACAGAAGGCCTTACATATGAAGAAATCCTCACAAAATTGAATTTTGAGGCCTCCTTATAGACATTAGGCTATATCTATATTTATATAGATATAGATATTTACATACATACACACACACACAATGTCTTAAGCCCAGACTCCCCCCAGAACGTGACCTTATTTAGAAATAGAGTCATTGCAAATGTAATTAGTTAAAATGATGTCACATTGGAGTGAGGTTGCCCCTTAATCCAACATGCCTGGTGTCCTCAGAAGAAGACAGAGACTCACAGAGAGAATGCTATGTGAAGACNGGGACAGAAATTAGAGTGTTGACAAGCCAGAACATGCCCATGATTGCCAGCTGTCACCAGGAGCTGGGGGGAAGCTCTTGAGTGGATTCTTCCTCTCAGCCCTCAGAAGGCCTCAGACCTGCTGACAGCCTGACTTCATATGTCCAGACCCCAGAAGAAGGCAGTGGAAACCTATTGTTCTAGCTTCCTTGTTTGTGACACTAGATGACAGTGGTCTTAGTAAGCAAATGCACACCTCTGCTAACTTAAATACTGCCACAGTGGCTCCTCTTCATTGCTGTTTTCTGGAAAGTGTTGCCTAATTTGTCTTGTGGCCTCACCTCACATCCAACCTTAAGGCTGGAGCAATTCAGGGTCAGCCCCACACCCTTTCTTATGCCTCTTGCATTCCCGTTTGCTACCATCCATGGGCTGCTGGCTCCCACAATTCGGTCTCAACCTTTCTTCTCTTCTGTACCTACAGATTCAGCCTGGTCACTTGACACTGGATTTCTTGCTGGCTCAGTCATTCAAAACCACCTCAAACCCAGCAAAACCAAAGCCAGAAGCCAAGACACTCAGTCTGCTTTGCTTTCAGTAAATGGCATCTCTATCCCTTCCAATGTAATAACCACATACCTACGGTTCATTCAGGGCTATTTCTCTCTGTATCCAACCCACCATCAAGTCCAGTAAGATTCTCTTTCTACAAATCACTTTAACTTCTCTTATCTCTCCACCTCGCTCTATCCTTTTACTCTACCACTCACTCTAGTTAGGTTATCATAGNAGATTAGTCCAGTGTAGTAATCCAGTCACTGGGTTNCAAAGGCCTTGACTAGTTCTATATTCAACATGAAAANGTTCCTCATACCATATACAAAGAAAATTTCAAAATGCAAGTATGATCCTTTCATATCTGTTTAGATACTTCTATGGTTTTCCATTTATTTTAAGGCAAAGACCAAAATATTAACATGAATTTACAAGGAATGGAGGTTTGAAAGAAAATAGCTCCCCAAAGGGAGTAGCACTATTAGGAGGTGTGGCCTTGTTGGGAGTAGTTGTGGTGTTAATGGAGGAAGTGTGTCACTATGCAGGCAGGCTTTGAGGTCTCATATATGTTCAAGCCACACCCATTGAGACAGGCCACTTCCTGTTGCCTGCAAGCCAAGATATAAGACACTCAGCTACTTCTCCAGCACCATGTCTACCTGCATACCACCACCATGATAATGGACTAAGCCAGGCCCAATTTAATGCTTTTTTTTTTTCTTTAGGAGAGTTGCTGTGGTCCTGGTGTCTCTTCACAGCAATAGAAACTTTAACTAAGACAGAAGGCCAGGATAGAACCAACCCAACCAACTTTACCTCTCTGGTCCCAGATGCTCTGATCATAGCCATGTTTCTATATGCCTTTCATCTGTAATTCAATCCACCACAGAGCTTGTGTGCAAGCATTTTCCTCAACCTGGNACAACCACTGCCCCCTTCACTCTTTCCTCNCTGTCCTTAATTCTCTGTCCTATCACCCACTGAATTCACTTCCATCGTTTGGCTTCAGCGTAACTTGTAATAATAGAGACGAGTGTCCCTAACGTGTGTCAATACCAGAACCAGACTTACCNTGTCCTAATACAAACTCAACTCTTAAATCAGTGCACAGAAAAGACACTCAACAAACACTTGTAAATAAGTTGAGGAATAGTAAATGAATGTGTTGAAAGAAGACACTGCATTCTAATTGTCTACATTGTGATGCAAATGCCCTCCTTAGAAAGATGTGTATGGCATGCTTTTAATTCTCCAGGAAGCCCCAACCATAGCACAATCAATATACAAGAAATGTTGTTTGCAGTAGTTTTATGTAATTTAACTAGATTTAAGTGTCTTCTCCAATGCAGTACTGTTAATAATTATACAGCCATAAACACTTATTAATTTGCATCACTATTTCAAAACTTCAAACTGATTAGTCAACTACTTTTCCTACTCTTATAGTCCAGATACATAAGTGAAAGTTAATCCATAACAGTTTTCTGTATGATGTGCTACTATTGGTTGTATCATTCTTTCGCCTCTAGGACTATCAATCTATTTGACACAATAAACAGACTATTGTTATAAGGAAAAAAAAGGAGGGGACCATTATGTCACCAAAATTCTTATAATAAAAAAAGGGGGGGAAACCATTATGTCACCAAATTGAAGCAGTTACTTTCTCCAACCCAGCTAGCTGAAAGTTTTTCTAAATGGACACCTTGGTGCAGTGAGTAGGAAAGTAACCACAAAAGCCACCACTGTAGAAGCAGGGTGTGTGCAAGACCTCCAGATAAAACTTGCAACCACCATGAAGGATTCTGCACGCATGAATATTCTGCGATGTTAAGACCCTTAGAAACAATTTCAAATAACATTTGGAACCAGCAATACAAGTGTCAGTATTTGTGTCTCAAACCCTGACACAAGGAAGTACAAAGTCATGACAGCATAGCTAAGCCACATTCCCAAATATTCACAAACAAATTCTTCTCACGTAGCTTCACACACTCCCACAGTTTTAACAAGAACAATGTCAGCGGTGAAGTAAAACGTCCACTAGTCCCAGGACTTCCCTTCTCAATACCTGCATCCTTCACCCCCAACTCCTTGCCTTCCTATTTAGTTTTGTATTCAATGAGCTCAGAGTGAGCCCTGAGTCAGCAACCAGGGTCTCCATGGCAGCGGATGCTGCTGTCTTCCAGCTGCCTCCTCCTGGGTCTTATATCCAGGAGTGGTGGAGGATCCTCTTATCTTTGGACTCAATACTTAATATTGATGCTGCTTAGAGAAAGCTATGGCAGCATTAACAGCAGAGATGCCTCGGCACTCAAGACATTCTGTATTCACTTTGCAACTCTGCAGGCCTGTGGTTCTTTCAGAATTGTCTCATGCCCATGAGGTCATGCCCAGCTGACCTCTTCAGAACGTGATACCCTGAAGCACAGCTGTAAAAATAGAGCACTCTCTAACAACTTCTTATTCGCCAGTGAACAGCAGAGTGTTCTCTAGATTTTGGGGAAATAAAGCATTCATAATAATTTACACAAATATAAAAGGAAATGAATGAAAGAGCCTCAAGTCACATAAATGTATTTTCTTATGTCCAAACTATTTAAAAAAAATGGACATACGGGTTCTGATGGTTTATGATGATGGCATAAAAGCAACCCAACTGGGAGAGCCTAAAGTCTCAGATTAAACCATTGCCACTGCAAAAATACTGATAGCTGACACATTTGTACACTGCTTCATAGTACATAATGCCCTACAGATTACTTTTAAGTTGGCAAGTTAGGTTTTTTGTTTTTTGCTTGTTTGTTTCTTTTTGTTTTTGAGACAGGGTCTCACTATGCAGCTCTGGCTGTCCTGGAACTCACTATGTAGACCAGGCTGGCCTTGAATGCAGAGAAACCTGCCTGCCTCTGACTCAAAGTTGTGTACCACTACACCCAGCAACACACTGTTCTCAGACTTAAATATCTTGACCAGTTCTAGGTTTCCCTATCTATGCTGTCACTCTAGTTTCATGACACTTTCGGTGGTTCACATTGGCTTTCTTAATTCCAGTGTGTGTTCAACATATGTTTTATACACTGAAACTGCATAAGAACAAAACAAACCTCTAACAGCTACAAAGATATATGAGGCAAGTCACCTCAACCTTTTTTAATGAGAGCAAAGTCAAAATAAAGGGGAGAAGAAATATCAGTAAAGACTATCATTAACTGTCATTTACATTTTTATGTAAAAACATGGAATCATCTGTATTCTTCTCAAGAGTGGTCTTCTTCACCAGGTTCAGAGATTTGTATATCCTAGTCCTTGACTTGTTACTGTGTTTTAAAAATTAAAAGCTGAGTCTTACTTAGATGCCACCTCCCAAGCCCAAACTTAAACCAGGAAGTGTCCGCAAATATCTTCATGCAAATCTAGGTCCAGAGTCATCTCACACACAGGCCTATTTTTGCAGATCAAATTGCTCTTTATGAAACTCATGCCCTGGTGCAGCAGGCACTACGAACGGCTCCCCATCATCCCAAGGCCCATTTGTATAACTATTCTCTTATTTTGTGCATTACAAAATAAACTCTATGTTCAGATCCATTGAGTTCTGGAAACTGAGATNTAATACACCTTAACTATGTGAGACTAGTAAAGTAACATTTAAAATATCGGTAACTGTCACTTTATTTAGTTGATTGAAAATAAACACACCTGCCATGGCTGTCCTCTGTTCCTTGCACAATTAGCCTTACGACTCTCAAGTCCTATCAATAAACTGTGAATGAGTCTACCATTTCTCTGGAGTGACTGATGGTAAAGTGCAAAGAATCCATGTCCCCAAGGGAGGTAGACAGGTCTGGAATAACCACCTATTCAAATAATGTAACAATAGGCTGAAAAAACGCCCTGTTCTGGGTGTGTACACAAAGCTTTCTAAGGACACTACGAACTCCTGGAACATGAAGTAACTTTTTTAAAAAGTACTTCTTTAACAGAAAATTGGTTCTACAATGTAATGTGATTGTCTATTGTGAAGACACAACTCTTCCTTGAGCCCCATTTTTATAGAAATGATACAGAAGGTCAGAGTTACAGCCCAGAAGAAAATCACAAACAGTAAGAATAATGTGCTTTCTGTCTGCTCAGATACTTATTTGTCACTTAGCTATCTTGTTATCTCCCAAGTCTTGGCTCCCAAAGGTCAAGGCGTTCAGGGCTGGCATCGGCCCAGGCCTGCATCACAAGCTGAGTGGCTCATCATTTGACTTCCTGGCAATATCAATGGTGGTCCACTCTTGTATCATCCAGATAACCAGCTGTAGTACCAGTATCAGTCCCAACAACCAAGAACCCATGACCGGCACCTAAAGGGACAACTCATTTGACANTTCCTCAAACACCAGGAAAGCCATTCCCAGTAGATCTCATATGTCAAGCAGTGTTCTTAAGAAGTTGGATTATTTGTGGTAACAGAAAAAGAAACTTCTTTTAGAAAAATAAAAGGCACTTTCATCAACAGGAAGATCACTTTTTAAACTCATATTTTCTACTCTTGTTAAAGACAATATTACTTCATCTTTGTCTCCCTAATTCAGATTTTCCTTCACCCACTGACACAGCAGATCTGTAAGAAGGCAAGTGATGTAGCTACAGAAAAAGAAACCTAGTCTTAAATTCTGACTACTTGAGCTTAAAATGAGCTTAAAACTCAAACTCCTAAAACCCACAGGCTGTGTGACCCTGGTTAAGCAACTTAACAGATTAACAGTCTTCCTCATATGACAAAGAATTTAACATAGAAGATAACTAAACCTAAGGAAAAATAAACACACAAAGTGCCTAACAATTTTTTTCAGTCACCATGAGTTAAAAATTCCAAGGAATTCTGCAGTGATGGTGATGAATAAGGCACATACGGTCCCATTCACACCGAAAATTATGAGTAAGCAGGGCCATGAACTAATCAGAACCCCATGGCTGTAGCCTACAATAAAAAAATTAAGAGGGAAGGATGTTTTGTAAAACTTCTTTTGGAAATTCTAGAAGTTTATCCTCATTCATACACTTTGGTATCCAATTTAAATGTTTCCCTCTATCTACCAAGACTCAGGGCATCAACAATTATTCACCACAAACAGGCAATGACAGACTTAAAAAAATATCAATGCAAGTCATCTCCCAAATACTGAATCCCTTTCAATGCTGACACAGACTTGAACTCTCCATAGTAGCCTTACCACAGAGGCTTACATTCTCCCATAGGGAACTCTTGGCTCTGATGGTTTCTAGATTAAAATTCTTGGTTAACTCTCTACCTCTCTGAGTCCACATCTTCATGACCTGGCCTCAGCTAACATCCCCATGTATCATGGCCTGCCACTTGTCCTTTGGACTCAGCTAAGTCCCCATACTCCCAGGCTCGCTCCCCATCATGCTGTCTGGATGTCCAGGATGCTGCAGCCATTTTGTCACATCCTTGGTGAGAGGAAGAGAACTTCTAGGCTCCTTTATCTCCCTCAGCTTCCCTCTGCTTTTGCTTTCATCCCATAATATTCTTATTCTTGCATGCAAGTCAGTTCATTCACTCAACCATGCTGAGAGTAATGACGTAAGATCTCATCTGGGATTCGAAAATACAGATAACTGTCAAGAGTCCATATTCCCAGAACTCCAGAGGTGGAAGTTATAGGACCAGGAACTTAACATCAGCCTCCACTACATAGGAAACTTGAAGCCAGCCTCATTTACAATGGAACTCTGTATTAAAAAGTATTACACACACACTACATACACACATGCACACGCACATGTGTGCACATGCAAACAAATAAATCTTAATTTTTTTTAAATAAGATCTGGAATTGTGAATTGTCTAACCTTTTCTCACCTAAGTGTGTGCTTTTTAAAGACCAAGGACTTCAACACATTTAATGCTCAGGGGTCTTGTTTAGGAGTTTGCTCGTGTATGTCTATGTTACAGATCAGAAAACTGAAGCTAACAATAATGACATCACCTACCCAAAATCACAGAAGAAGAAGTATCTAGGCAGCATTCAGTCCGAGGCAGGCCAGCTCCACAACCCACAATCCTGGTCAGACACTCTTTTCCCACTTTGAATCTGATTAGGCAGTAGTGCTAGCTCACAGTAAGAATTATGGAATTTAAATTCCTTAAGTATATATTTGTAAAGGAAAGTCCCATCCACGCATGAGAACATAAATACATAGCATTCTCCAGAAAACAAGGGTGTGTCAATTAAAATGCTGCCAATATATAACACGCTACTAGCAACCAATCAATAACTAGTTGCAAATGAGCTGATGAGTCTCAATGATCAACATCAGTAGGGAGAAATATTTTATGACTTAGTAACCATTATACTTGAGGATAGGAAAGGCAACAAGTTATTTTAAGGAAGAGGAAGTTAATATAGACTATGTCCACTCCTACTGCTATACTCTCCTGCACTCTGTCAGCTGCAACCAATCAGGAGGCTGTCCTGAGCGCTTCAGAGAAGGATTTCCTCTCTAACATTATGCTTGTTGCCAAGTGGTGGTGGCACACGACTTTAATCCCAGCACTCAGGAGGCAGAGGCAGAGAGACCTCTGTGAGTTCGAGGCCAGCCTGATCTACAGAGAGAGTTCCAGAATGGCCAGGGAGACACAGAGAAACCCTGTCTTGAGAAAAAGAGAGGAGAAAAAAAAGACTGTGCATATTGAATTTCAAATACACCGACACTGAGGAGCTTCACAACACAGATCTCCAATGCCTCGTTTCCGTTCCACTGCACCTCAGCAAAACAGGAGGGAAATCTCACAATCAAAACCACTGTTTTCAGGACTGACATCTACGTGTCTGACTTACAGGCCAGACATTCATTTTGTCACAGACACTGACAGAACATCAAGATCAGCTACATAATGTGCTGAGCCAAGACAAAACTCAGGGCCCTTCTGATCCTGGGGTCCACTGTGTTTGTACAGATGGCACGCAGGAGAAACCTGCCCTCTTAAGCACTTTACTAGGCACTGGAAGTACAGCCTGCGACATTAATCCATTATCCTGATTTCCAGAAAAACTTAAATGCAGCATCAACAATCATGTTAAAGATGAAATGTCAAATATGCATTTTGTTTAAACTTTTTTTTTTTTTTTTTTTTTTTGAGACAAGAGTTTCTCTGTGAAACAATCCTGGCTGTCCTGGAACTCACTCTGTAGACCAGGCTGGCCTCGAACTCAAACTCACAGGGATCCTCCTGTCTCTGCCTCCCAAGTGCTGGGATTAAAGGCATGTGCCAGCACCGCCCATTTCATGTTAAAACTCTTAAATGCAGTTCGGATCTCACACTGTTAAGTCGGGCCTAAGGGTTAAGTGCTAGTGAAATCATTCTGGTTCAAGTGGACTGCTTACCACTTCTCCCCCCCCACACACACCATGTCTTCTTTTGTAAATCAATAGGGCAATGTGATGTTATAAAAATGACTCTCATTCGATGAAAAGCAGTTCGTAAGTGGCTAAAACAGCAAAGAGAGCACCAGACCTGCACAGTTGCCAAGCATCCTGTGTCTTTCAATACCTCGATTTAATAAACATTTATTGTGCACCTCTTGTGCTTACATTTCATTTTCTGAAGCTTCAAGTGCTGTCTCATTGTTGTTCAATTTAAAGCATCTGACAAAGAGAATGCTGAAAGTTGGCCAGGAATGTGAAACATATCTAAAATCTGAGAGATGACCAGGACATTTTCCTCCAATTGCTCCCTCCCCTCAGCACCTGTGCACAGAGCCAGAACTCAGGGTGAGGCGGTATGGCTCTAGGCACTGGAGATATGGCAAGGACAGAGCAAACACAGCCCTTGATTCCACAGTTCACTGGGAAAGGTAGACAGTAGACAGCAAACTCTTCGTATAAATAAATAAAGGTGTTTAAATACATCACCTAAAATATCTTTAAGACTTTTGAAAATATCTCAAATTATAATTCTAAGTTCTACTGCAGGATTAAATTTATTTCAGGATTTCCCTCCAGGAAGCCAACTTCCGAGCTGAGAACTGTAAAGATGTTTTCTACTGCTCTCATGAGATCTGCAGGGGTAGCTCCATGAAGACACATGATCTCTCCACAGCATAGAGAGTATACCCTCCAAACTAGGTGTATCTAATCCATGTATGAAGCAAAGCACATGTGTTTGAGCCACACAAATAGATCAAGTGTCGAGTCTGGATTAATGTTATAAAAATTCAAATTTGGTGCCATCCAGAAGTACTCCTCACACAACGGTTTTTATACAACAGCATGTTGATCTCCTGGCGATTATGAGATTCAATTAATATGTCTGGGATCCTACTTAGCACCTCCAACAAGAGGCTGCATAAAAAAAAGTGGGGATTATTATTAATACAAATCTGGAGTAATTGATCCGTATAAACCTACTACTAAATAAATACTTTCATAATGCTAGTGTTATAAATGGACAAGCTGGATTTAGAAGCAGTTAAGTCGTAGAGAACAAACAGTAGGATGGACTCAAATATAACGTGACCTCAAGGATGAAACTGACTCGTACTTAAGTAGTTTTCGTGACATCCAATGTACCTTCTGCCTAATTTCACATGGAGGAAGGACAAAGACAAGAAAATCACCTCCCAAAATTAATCTTTCACTAGCATAATACTCTTCCAGTCCACCAGACATTTAGATTCTCTCTGTTTGCTCCTGAATCTGTATACCAATTAAAAGTGTATCATGGGTGTAGCTCAGTGGTAGGGAGCTTCCCTAACAATATTTGGGCTCTGTGTCTGATAAAGAGTGCTAGCATGTAGTAATGATGTCTGCACAATGAAGTCAGCTCCCTTCAACTACAACTTCCCTGGTTTTTAAGTTCCAAGTTTAGTTCACTAAGTAGGCTTCTATATTGTCAAAGTTCAAAAGAAAAAAGCCCCCCCCCAAAAAAAAGATATAATTTCAAGATCTGCGGGTCTTATTCAAAAGTCTACTCAGAGAGTCTTAAAGTTTCTCCCTGTATAAATTGGTTGACAGTTCCTCAAGGCTAATGACAACATAAGCTACACACTTGGAATAACCATGTGGGGACACAGGTCAGTGGTAAGCTTTACAAGCAGCTTAGCTTAACATAAAGAGTCAAGTGTTTGTGTTCCACAATTTTCAGGTTTACTAGAAACTACTACACAGTATTTCCACCTAACTAAAACTCTTGTCAAGTGTTTGATATAAGAAACCTCGGCAGACCTCATAGTGAACTTTGGCATTTTGGCTGTGTGGCCAGAACAATCTACCATTACAAAGGCTATTCATGAGTCAACCACGGAAATTATCACAATGCCTGCTTAGCTGATGGTTCTTCCCTTTATCGTGCTTGTAAGTATGTGCGACACAGGTCTATGGTACGACATTATAGATAGTATACTGGATATCGCTTCTAAAACACCATTTTCAAAGATTTTATAAACATTTCTTATTAAAAAGCCTCGGTTGACTTTGCTTGTTTTCAATTGTTTTAGGTCTACCAGGGGTGTGAAAAGTCAGCAAAGCTATCTGCAACTTCAAGATAATGAATCCACGGCTATCTTTAAGTTTGCAAAAGGTCGGTATTTTAAAAAGCAAACCTGACTTTACCTAAATAACGACTTAAATGACTACTGAAGCCGATTGCTGGTAAGGAGTCTGTCCTGCTGGGTCGCCTGGCGTCCTGTTTACGTTCTGCCCTAGATGCCCACGTCAGTATTTCCACAACAAAGTAAAAAGGTGGCCTTTANAAGGAGGGTTAAAAAGGAGGTTTCCTGTCAGGGTTTTACAACAGGAGAATCAGCCGAGGCTCTATGAGATCAGCATTATTCAGCACCCAGGGCCTCCTTTCGGGGACCCCGAGCATCCGGAGGGGTCCCCAGGCTGCGCGGTCCGCGGCCAGTGCTCACCCTGGCTTTCCNCCCCGGCGGCCCCAGCCAGGCCCTGCACCCGGAGCCCTTGCGCAACCAGGGTGCTCGGCGTGGGCCCCGAAACTAGGTCTCGGCCGGCCGCCGGGAGCAGCGAGCCCCACTTTCTCCCGGCAGGAAGGGGGGAGGCGGAGAGCATTTCCTGTTGTGCACTGACAGCAGCGGAGACGTCATCGCAGTCAGCTCCTTCGGGTGGCCGCCCCGGGGCCAAAGTTCAGCTGCGGGCAGGGCGGGGGCGCGCAGGCGGGAGCGCGTGCTGAGGCTCCCATCGCATCCTCGGGTGTAGGGTCTACGCTCCTTGGTGAGGCCACTTGATGCCCTGCCCTGTCTCCTGCAGGGCTCATCTACCCCCAAAAGAGGCATGCATCTTCAGGGCCCACAAGAACCACTTTCCCGGCTCAGTCCTGAATGCAGTTTCCCTGACAGGACTCTCCACTGGGAATCTTTTTTAAATCACCACAAGTGGAAACCATTTAAGTTGCCTGCCTTCTCCCATCCTCCCCTCCAGCCCCACTTTCTATCTCCAATATGGACAAACTGCATACCTCCAATGAAGTCAAAGATAACAAGAAACTCTGGTTTCCATTGCACAACATAAAAACTTTCACCTATTAAAGTCTTAATGTTCTTAACTCATTTCTTTAAAAGTCTCCTAAAATCTGTTCAATCTTATATTTATTATCCTGGATAATAGCAGCAAGATATTTGATTAAAATATTTTAAAGGAAAAACAACCAATTTATAGTTTTTAAGCCACTGATTTTGTTTCCTTTATCCTCAATTTCCAGCCTTCTATTTAGTTCCAAGTCATAACCACGATAACCCTGTGTAATTCTACAAGTCAGTGGGTTAAGGTTAATAGTGGTTAAAAATAAGACCATAAGGTATTGTATAATCATTATGAAACAAAAATGAAATAGTTTCATTTCAGTTTGTTAATGAGATAGATTGTTAATTACAAGAAAAATGATGACTTCTGTTCTCATGGTGAACCAGTATTATAGGCATTGAACCACCGTCTCTTAATATTTCAACTACACAACATTTCATAGGGCATGACAGGAGATACTTAGAGTTTCACATGGTGTAAACTATGACCTTCAGTAATGGCAATTTCTGAATATAAGTCCTTGGATGGTAACCAGTCTTCCTCATTGTACAATATTGGAGGGGAGAGGCAGGATACACACAGGTAAGGTATATGAGAATTCTCTAGTCTTCTCAATTTTGCTATGAACCTAGAACTGATCTAAGAAATCTATTTTAACATATTTAGGGGTTCTATTATATAATAACATGACTTAAATGTAAACTTCATTGTAAGCTAGGGAAACATGAAAGAAGGGATTGAAAGATCAAGACAGAGAGCACCATTGGAATACTTCTGGAACGTTCACCATCCAGGCCTATTCCTTAATTAAGAAGCCTGCTGTTTGTTTTGTTTGTGACAAGTTTTCTAGCTAGATGACCTTAAACTTCTGACCCTCCTGCCTCTAGGTTTTAGTACTAAGCTTACAGGTGTGCACCACTGCCGTGCTGGATCACACCAGGAAAACACTCTACTAACTGAGCTGCACATTCAATCCAAGAACCTTCCTTTTTAAAAGGTGACTATTTTTTTTATACTAAAGGGGCATAAACGTGTAATCTGATAAATGTCAACTGTCATATTCAGTCCTTACTGTCTAAGACAATATCAAAGAGAACCTAGGATGCCATTATAGTGACCTAAAGCCAATGTGTCTTTAATCCCTTGTCTTTTTACTTTAACACCCCAAAGAACAAAATTAGTTTATTGCATAATCAGTTTAAATTTACGTAGTATGAAAATATTCCATTTATGCCAGGCAGTGGTGGCATACACCTTCAATCCCAGTACTCAGGAGGCAGAGGCAGGCAGATCTCTGTGAGTTCGAGGCCAGCCTGGTCTACACAGTGAGTTCCAGGATAGCCAGAGCTGTTACACAGAGAAATTCTGTCTCAGAGAAAAATAATAATAAAAAAACTATTTACTCCACATGTATTTATGCTGTCATCCAGAAATAAGCTCTGAGTACTTAAGTGTGCACTCTATCCAAAGTCAACACACTTGTGAAGACCTGCGCTCTGCTCCTATGGGTGCTGCTGAAAAGGAGCACTCCATCCTGACTGTTGCTCCCTATGCTACCACTGCTCTGCTCCAGGGAGGATGGAGGCAATGCCTTCCTGTGAGTCCTGGGAGGGTCTAAGAAATAATCATTCCAAGTGCCTCATTTCCTTAGCATGGACACAGCAACTAAAAAAAAAAAGTTCTCAATTCATTTTATCTTATGTGTGCGAGTGGTTTGTCTGCACAACACCCATACAGGTCAGAAAAGGGTACTGGATCCCTGGAACTGGATTTATGGATAGTTGTAAGCCACCATGAGGGCAGTGGGAACTGAACCCAAGTCCTCTGCAAGAGCAACAAGTGCTCTTAAACACTGAACGATCTCTACACACACACACACACACACACACACACACACAGTAAGAGTGAGAGAAAGAGAGAGAACACAACTTTTAAATAACTGCTATGAATTTCCCAACAGTCTCAAAGCATTCTTGATTGTAAAGGGGATCCCAGTGTGTCCAATCCCAGGAGGATCTTCAGTGGTTTGTCCTTCTCCTGAGCGATTCCTCACCAACTAGTTTAAATGTGCATCTCCACCTCAATCACTGTTTTATTCAGTACGTCTACACTGAACATTTCTTTATGAGTACATATTTTTACTTACTCTTTCAAATAATGTCACTGGTATATAATTAACACACCACAAACTACAAGTGACTGCCCAAATACTGTCTAGGCTCAGTGAAGAATTTATTCAAACCTCATGCTCTCCAGTTTATATTTCATTGCTGATGATGACACTTGGAAAGAACAAAGGGGATGGTTAAAAAATTCTCCTATTTTATAATCCTAATTACAGGCTAAATGAAATTAATACCGCTATAAATTTAGCACAGACTAAAGATATAAAACCAGTATGGCAGCAATAAAATAGATCAACTTGTGAAGAAACATATAATTGAAAATACAGACCATAATATTAAACTATGAGTTCTTCAGGTTCATGGTGCTTTTTCATTATGTGAAAAAAAACAAATGAATGAGAGACAAAAAGATACTTTACAGTATACACACTTTATATATATATATATATATATATATATATGTTATGTATATAAATATGTAAAAATATATATGTGGTTGACTGGGTATCAAATCAGACCAAAGAAAGTACCTGTAACTTTTCCCAAGAACTACAAGTGGTCCAAGAACTGCTTGTCTCTCCCTTCAGGGATGGCAGGATGAGGTGCCATTACCATCCCCTCAGACCTTACATCTCTGGGAAGCTGTTAATGTATTTTCAAGTGGTAAAATAGGAAGCATTCCAATGTATGATAGGACACCTCCTTTGTCAGCCACCAGTTACATTTAATATTTCAAAATAGTAAATATTAATTATAATTTATTTTATAAATTTTAATAAAATTTAAATTATAATAGTGCTCACACGTGCTGAATGAAACCTGAAAATTAACCACACACACACACACACACGCACACACACACACACATACACACACACTACTTTGTGTNTATACTAACCCCACTCAAAGTATATTTCTCCAAAAATTAAAAATGTGAAAGTTAAGATATGATAATCTCCATAATCTTTAAGAGATGCAAAATCAACATATCTATTCAGGAAATGAGAACTCTTATTCTAGCAATATATAATCATTAACTCTATTATAAGGCTAATATATCACCTTTCTATATAGATTCACTTATTCTATGACATAGGTCCCTGCTTAAATATTGACTTTCCTGGCTATTCACTTTATAGATTAATAAGCAATCTAGGCAGGTAAATTAAAACTAGTTTTCCTGTAGACATTATAGGCAGTGGAGAATTCAAATAAGAATATTTTTCAAGGCTGTTACAAAGATGCAAAAACAGCTGCATATTATACTGTACTATTCAGAGGTAGCACAATTAATACACATGCATGGAAGTATTTCCAATATTCTGTCCCTTCATTTTTAATGAATAGAGAAAAAGACATTGCAGAAAACATTAGTTTACTTTATCTTAAAGTGATAATAATTTAAACTAAGCATGTCGTTATTATTCCCCAAAGGTAGAAAGTGTAAAGGGGTAGGCCTAATGGCAGTGGANTGGACAGTAATAGATTCACCAGGTACACACTCACTTCATTCTACCTTTAAGACTGAAGTCATTATTTTGACAGTTCCATTTGTGGGACAGGTAGTATACAATAACATGTAAAGACATTATATGTCATGCTCTTTATAAATGCAATTGAATTTCCTGCATAACAATTTCTTTCACCTATTTCAACTGTGCTTGTAAAATTATGAGGCTCAAACTCTCACTGTGGTACGGTACATCTCTCACTGCCGATGGTTTCGGGTACCCGAATGCAAGTTCTTAAGAAAACTGTGTTCCAGCGAGCACTCTCCTCCTATGCATTCTATACTGTCTTCAAAGCAGAGGCCTGTTCTGAACACACTGCTGACACATCACCGCACTGTGGTGTTTATGCCTGTCAAAGTCAAAGCCTCACTCAAGCATCCCCTTCTTCCAAGAAGCCTTTCCCACATCCTCCACTGAGGGTTATTTTACACCTTTTTAATGTATCTTCTCAGCCTCTCTGGTGGTCCTTCACCTGTCTCTTTTTACAAGAGCTTCCTCTCCACAGTTATTTTCTGAAGCATGCTAGACTGTACAGGTTTTGATGGCAGCAATGAAACTTTCTATTTTCTACCAGCTTATGTTTATATTGCATTTTATTTTCTTATGCATCTTACATATAATACTAGAACCTTATAATTATACTTGCTAAAATCAGCTTGAACTATGATTCTACAAGGGACCTCTGCTCTAGATAAGCTGTCTAGAAAATCTCAACTAGCATGGCTGGGTCCTTTCTATAAAACATTTCTAAACCAATTGGGTCATCTTCTAAACATTAGAACTAAAGAGTAAATAGAATTAAGCAACTTAGTTTTAAGGTCTGATAAAAAAAAAAAAAAAAAAAGCCTGGAGTAAGGTTCAAATGGGAACACCCAATCCCTGATAAAATAATAAAAATGAAAATGTCCCATGAGATCTAGTTGAAGGAACTAGGAATAGTTAGCCTGGAAAAAAGGGAGTAAACAAAGTGAACAGGATTACCATCTAAATAACTGTAGGAATGTCTGCCAGACAATGGGTACATTTATTCTGCATTGTTGCTGAGGACTACGCTGCTGAGGAAGAGAACTATCCAGCAGTAGGCAGGGCCTCCCATAGAAACTGATGTTAAAGTAGAGGCTGAATACAAGCAGCCAGGGTGAATTGTCCTGAATTATTTCTTCCATGGCTGGGGAGTAAATGATGGCTCCAGTGGTCTTATCTATTCCTAGAATCATATAAGAGACTTCACACTGCAAAGCGCCCTGTCGCCACCTGAGAGATCAAACTCAACACATCAGATCCTATACTTAAGACATTAATCAGCATTATTTTAGACACTTGAATGTGCTCACTAAGTCGCCATAGCCATACTTACCAACCCAATGTACCACAGTGAAAGAACAAAAACATCTTAGGAGATGCTCTGCTGCCCCTATAGGTGCAGCGGGCTCATACACAAACTCTAAGGCCCTGGAAAAAAGCACCAGGAACTAACCCATGGACCAAAACACCAAGCCATGTGCATATTCCAGAAGACCCTACTCTTCATTCATTTCCCATCTTCTAGCTCATTTTCCAGGGACACTTACTTACATGTCAAATACAAATAAGAACAGTCATTTCCTTTATGCAGTGGTGTGGCGTATTGTGAAAACTTCTTAAGGATCTTAAACCCAAACCAGTTGGCTCAAAGGATATCACAAAATGTTAACATACACAGGGAGACACTGTTTTTCTAGCTCTAAGATGGCCTCACATAATCTTAGTCAATTTCAAGACCACAGTAATTATTATTAGTTTTGAAATGCCGTCTGCTTGTCTTCAGTTATCCCCTCTTGTGTCACCCATAAGAATGAGAAAAGGGTGGTCAGGACAGTCTCTTCATGATATAAATTCATGGCATTATCCACTAAGGGTTAAAACTCTTCCAGCTGTGGATGGCCACTGTCAAGCTTCATTAGGCCTGAACATTAGCAAATTCCCCCCAAACACAGCCAAAACTCAACTAATGACTTCACAGATTCAGAGTTTGTCCATTAGAAAAATCTAACATCCACATTTCGAGTCCAATTATTTGTTATATTGAGTACTGTTGAGCGCTGTGTTTTTTAAAAGGTCATTTAGAATATTCTGAGCCACTTGGACCATTTTAAAGGCTATACTTGATTAAATTTGGGACCAAGTTCATCATGCATATTACTAAGGTCATTTGAACAAGTAAACAGATTACACATTCAAAAACAATTGCCTTTGGATGCGTTTTCTTCCCCTCAATTCCTTCATTTTTTAAAATTTATTTACTGCTTGAATACATCTGTAACTAGCTCAATATTTTATTAGCCTTGCGTGGTAATGATCTATATCTAGTTAAACCCATCAGGGGACATTATCAGAAGCTATGGAGATTCTGATCATCATCTCCCTGAAACACACATATTCTGTAATAAACTGCAGCAATAATAATCCGTCACCTCAAGAAGGGTCTGCTAACCCTTGTCACAAACATATTGCTGTGTTTCAGGGTTTTGGTTTGTTTTTTATTTTTTTCTCCAGCAACTGAATTATTCTCAAAAGTTAGTGTTGCTTCGCACTCTAAAAATAGCCCCTCTGATTCTCTTGTATTGCTCCGCTCCGTTCCCAGGAGGCAGAGCAGTGGTACCAGCAAAGCTTTGCTTCCACAGATGAAAAAAAAAACAACAAAATATGATAGAAGTACAGTCCCCTGGCTTAAGTCATTTTGAAAATCAATAATGAGGCAAGCAATAAAGTGCTGGGGTCAGGGTTTAGAGTCATCCATTCTGGTGGCTTCTCCAGCCCTCATGTAAAGTTTAATGAGCACATCCTCAGAAAAGCAAAGCTGGCATCTGAAATCCTCATTTAATTCCAAAAGTTCTAGACTTCTAGAATAAACGTTGACACATGGCTAAGGACAAGAAAATAAACTGAATGTTTATAATCTTGTGGTTTTCTTCCTTGCTTAAAGGAATGGATATCATCTCCAATGTAAAAAATCAAGAGAAGAAAGAAATAAAGTTTAATCATTGCTCCATGCCATGGGCAATTAGAAGCTGAACTCCACATGACCTATCTACAAAGTGTTGGGCTGGCCATCAGGACTGTCTCAAGGGACATTGCCCAGAACCCAAGACAGAGAATTTCACCACCAGCTTTGCAAGACAGGGTCAAGTTTCACTCCAAGTCTGCCCTCCTCCATCTCGCCTGGCCTCCATGGGGCAAGGGTAAGTGGAAAAAAGGAATATACTCCCTCTTTTACATCATATTTATCCAAGCTGGCCCACCAAGANACAGCACTTCATTACAGCCCAACCTGTGAGCTAGAACCCCTTCACACAACTCCCATCTTTAGAGTCTCTTAAACAGAAGATGGACAAGGAAAACCCTGTTCAATTACAAAGTCCCTTCTCAGCCACAGAAGGAAGGGATCCAGCTCGTGTGTGCACTTGGGTGAAAACCGACAGGAGATTGAGATCACGGCTTCAAAAGGTCTTTGTAACTAGAGCATAGAATAAAAGTGAAAACAGCAAGACACACTAGTGGGAAGCATACTGATGGACTGGCCATGGAGACAGAGTCTAGTCAGAACTTGGATCCATTTAGGGTTCCTTCACATGGCTGTATGCATCATATCCCACCTTGCAGAGAGATAACATTTCTTTCCTAGTCTTCAATGAATGCTTCTGGAGATCCGGCCAATACGCACCATGTGCCCACCGTCACACACTGTAGTCAGNACACTTTGGTGGAAGTGGGAGCCATCCTAATCTACCAGAAATTTCATGCATTTAAATAGTATTAAGATATAAATTCCAAATATAATCTTTATGTCAGCAAACTCACAAATGCATTTATAATACAATGTCATACATCATTTGCAAAAAATTAGTTTCATTCATACATCATTTGCAAAAAAAANTAGTTTCATTCATTACCATGTCAAAGCCTGATAGCACTGAGTATTAAAAACTTTTTAAATTCCTTTTTTTTAAATTTTCTTTTTGCAGTACTAAGGATAAAGCCTGGTTTGGGTTTATGTTGCGCTGTACCCTGAAAAAGTTTTAAAAATAAATAGTGCTATAATATTTATTTCTATGTTATACACGTGTGTATATAAATGCACATGTTTAAATTAGTGGAATATTTCAGTAGTGATTGAAGTAATCTTTCAGTGTTTTTTTAAGTCCCGTTTGGGCTAAGACATTCATTATATAAGTAGGAATTATTGAACANCTTGAAAAAANTATAGCATAATAACTAAATTTGCCAGAACATTTCTAAATTTGTCTACTAGAACGCAAACTCCCTGAGAATCAGCACTTCTCTTTTTACTATTTTGTTTACTGGGGCACTGGCGATGCCTCAGTGTCTAGACCTTTCCCAGATCACGAATCATCGCTGAATTAATAAGGAAAACATTTGAAAATCAGCAGTCCCAAAAACTGCCCCATGAGTAGACCCAAGGCCTCAGGGGTGAACACTGCTTCTCTGGCTATTGAGACTTAGGCAAAAGTTCAAGTTGGGTAATTCAGACACCAAAGGCTATTTTTAGACCAAAACCTTCCCACACCAGAGAGTTCAGTTCACTTCACTGGTGCAGCACACTGGCTGAGCTGAATGAGAAATATCCAAGATCTTAATTGGTGTTTCCACTTGTTAACTGTTGAAGCCTTGTACATTATGACATTGTTTTCTAAATCATTTCAATCAAGAGTTTAACAGACCATTTGAGAATACTTCAGGAGTATTTTATTGTCATAACAACTTGAGTTCTTTTGTGTTTTTATTCCGGTGCAATCCCTTACAAATAATCATAGCTGCTGAGAACTGTACACTCCCTAAGAGCTCCCAGAGACCAGAGCAGTATTCCCACAAAAGTTTCACAACGACCTTCCAACAGATATTCCCTCCTTTCATAACCTCAGGGGCTGTTGAGTGAGTTTTCAACACTCCCCTCACCAGCTGGAATTCACCCTGTTCTGATTTTAAATCAAGGCTCCTGGCCCATAGAATACCCACTTAACCCCCTGGTAAGTACCCACAGACTGCTGAGGGAAACCTGTACTCAGTGGTGAAAAATAGTTGGTTGGCCTTTATTTTTTTTTTTTAATTTTTAAAAGGCTGTTAACCTGAACAATTACACACCATGAATTGGCATAGAGCCTTGAGTTCAAATCCTGCTCCACTAATGACTCAGTTCCTTTACTTGTAAA
The DNA here is from genome assembly GCA_001675575.1 of Neotoma lepida. Taxonomy (NCBI): domain Eukaryota; kingdom Metazoa; phylum Chordata; class Mammalia; order Rodentia; family Cricetidae; genus Neotoma; species Neotoma lepida. The sequence continues at coordinate 35,104 of LZPO01066446.1, read as the reverse complement.
TACAGAGATAATAACACCAAATCTCAGGGTGGTGGTGAGCTTACAAGTGGGAAGTGGTGCCTGCTAGGAGGCCTGCCATAGGACCAGGGCTCTTTAAACCTCCAATTCCTTCCTCTTAACTGATTTCCTAAATTGGCCCGATGCCAATTTTTTTAAAAGTGTTTTGCTCATTCGGAAATAAAATGACACTGNATCCCCTGTAACAACAACGAAGTAGAATTTTAAACTGATAGACTATAGGATGAAAGAGGCTTGAAAAGCCATCTGTCCCAATCTCTTTTGTTTCCAGATGAAGTTCAGAGAGCTTGGATGACGAGCTTCCAGACTGTCACAAAAAGTTCTCTGCAAAGACCAAGCCAAGCCTTTGGTCCTGACCCCTACACTCTCTATACCTTCCCTGGCTCTCACCTCCCACGACACAGGCATGGCAACACATGTAATTTTCAGACAATTAAGAAGTATAAAATAACCTCAATTTAATTGCACCCAATTAACAAGGCAAATTAGCGTTTCATATGTACANCATTAAACTAGTTGTCTGGCTTCCAAAAGAAATAAAGCATAGTTTCAAGTGAGTCTCCCATGTTGGAGTACAAAGCTACTTACAATTTAAATTACCTTTCCAATAATCTTCCTTCTAAGGAAGTAGACAGAATCTCGATTTTAAAACAAATGTTTTCTGCACCCATCTAGATAAGAATTCATGGTGTTATTTTTAACTATCAATATTTTCTCTCTCACTGAACACATGATTTTCTATTATGTTTATATGTTTGAGGGAGGGCATGCATACTTACAGAACCTTAAGTTTATTACAAATGAGGGTGTGTCCAAATTTACCCAAAGCCTACTTACCAAAGTCCCAGGTTTTTGCTGGACTTCTGACATAAGTGTATCTGCCCCATGCAAATAAGCTCTCTCATGATCTTCTTTCTTTTCAGAGAAAACGAAACCACCAAACAAACCTTTGTCAATGAAGCTTTGCATTTCTAACTCTCCAACTCACTGTCCAATGATGTCATGACTTAGATGCAATGGCTACCAATTAAAAACCATGTTCTGGTCCCTTTCCAAGGAACCACCAATCCATTCCTTACACATTTCCACCCAGCAGTATAAATGCCCTGTGATTTTTAACTATGATCACTTTTACACACTGGTGTTGATCAGTTTTCACCACATCATTATGAAGATTTTCTAGGGTGAAACTTTGTAGAGTCACTTCAACTAACAGTGTCATACTTCACTAAAATTGCTGCTAAAACCTGAAACGGCAATGTTTAATAAAATATTTTAATTACTTTATTTACTGCATGTTAAGGTAACATTGGGCTAGAGATGAAAGAAGTCTCNTTGTCACACAGCAGAGTCGGCCTCCATACTGAATGTTACGGTGATCTGAGCAACTCCTTACCACCAAGACCTTTATAACCTTTCTCGAACACTCACTTCATAGCACTGTTGCTCTCCCTCAACTCTCAAGTGCAGCCCAGCTTCCTCCAGACTTCTAAGGCCCCAGAGGATCTACAACCAGCCACCCTTCCAGTTCCCCTGACTCTACCCCTCCCTGGTACCACTGCTCTATCCCCTGTCACACACACACACACACACACACACACACACACACACACACACACACTTTACTTATTTTATTCAGCTTTCAAAGCTTATAGTTCCCAATCCCTTTTCCTGTGAAAATCTTCAGTTCTTTCCAGTTTAGGAAGCAGGAAGCTTCCATTTATACTCTGCTTTGACTTGGAAGTTTTAATTCTGTTTTATAATAAGGCTTATGATAAACCCTACATCTTCTCCAGATTGTAAAAGTTGAGAGAACTGTCCTGTTGTCTGAGTCTGTCTACGGAGTCCAAGCTTGGACTGCCACTTACATTTTCAACATTATACAAAGAATAAGATGGAGAGTCCAATCACAAAAAGNTGCAAGTGAAAAGGGAAAGGAACGCTTTCTTCAGAAGCCTATGTTTCCTGTTCTTTCCTTTCAATATATTACACTGACCCCTAATCACATGAAATTAAATCTTGATATTTGCAGTCACGTAGATAAATTATCTACAGAATTGTAAGTTTCATCCTTCACTAGTTGCTGAGAAATAATAGATCCAGCTCATGCAGTGCTTCAGAGACTAATTGGTTTCTTCACACAAAGACCTTGTGTAAAACAACAACAACAAAACACACTCTCTGAGTATTCATCAATTGGATCGATGATACAGGCCAATTCAGTTTACTAGGGCCCTCAAATAAACATTTTCGAAATGTAAATTCCTTATGACTACAAATACTAGTACAAACTGAAGTCAGCTCCTCCAGCGCCATGAAAAACTTCCAGAGGGCCAGAACCAATAGATAAAGAGGCACTATAAAGGAGACATCTGTGACATATCTCAATCCAGTCCTAGGAAATTCACTTTCCAACAACCACCTTCTAACAAGGCCAATAGAAAGGGCATCATAGGGCCTGATTTGCTAAAAGCAGGCCTCACTTATGCCTGGTTGGGCAATCACTCATGCGATCAACCTGCCTCCCAGGGCTCACCCTCCTGGTCTGGCCTTATCTTGTTATCACTTCTTTCTTGTTATCAGCCCTCCAGCCCCACTGGCTTGCTTCCAGCCCCTGGACACATGTACATCTCCCAACCTCAAGAAAATTATACTGTTTTTCCTACACTTTCCCAGCCACTTTTCTGTACTTGACTCTTTGCTCCCAGACCAGGGTGATATAAACTCCTTTATTCATTTTCCATAGCAAACAAATGCAGTATTACACAGATAAATTGACCACATCATTTGATCTATTATTATATATCATCAGGAGCTAGCNTAAGAGCAGACTCATTGAAAATACTCATTGAATGTGATGATAGGACATCTGTCATGGTATTCTGAAAACATAGCTAAGATTATGAGTGGCAGGTTAAAGAAAAAAAAAAGAGGTGGGCCTGATTATTCCTGAACTCAACCATCCTTCTACCCAAAAGTGATGAGACTCCTCCCGCTTCCTGTCCAGATTCACTCTCAAAGACAGGAGTATCATTTTCATCTTTTCCTCTCCACGTCTAAGTGGCTGCACTCTGACTTAAGCTAANAGGAAATCTAAACTTACAGGTTAACTTAGTCAATAGATCACTTGTCACAGTTGATAACCCCAAATGACGGATCACACGAATGTATAAGATCAGCACATCTTTGGTCCAGACCAATAGTAGATGAAATATCAATTCTGGTTCTGCCCTAATGCAACCATGTAGCCAGTAAAGGCCCATGTTACTTTAATGCTGGCTCATCTCAGAGAAGCCAGAGTTGCACGGGGCAAGGAACACATCCTCTTCGTGAAGTTTTGGAGTTCTGCCACAATAATTAAGTGCTAAAATATTTTTCCAAATGGACCTAACAGTGTCTGACACCTTTTGCAAGGATTGATTTCCAGACTCTTTCTTCCAAGTTTGACCATAGCCAGCACAAAGGGAGCACTGCTCCATTGTGATATCAGGAACAAATAAGAAAGTAGTACCATTTCTCAGACATTTTCCTTCAAACAAGTACAACTATGCTATCATAAAATCTCCCTATTTTTTCAATACTCTATGTTCACCCATAATTTCACAGCAAAGCCCCCATTTAAGTAATTACCTGGTATTATTGAAGACTTTCAGTGATTAAAGCAGACCCACTTACCCTGGATGGTGTGAAGCTCNGTATGAAATCAGAGTTAGCAGATTTCCTCTGCTGCGCTCTCTGCTATCATTCTAAAAGTCACAGCACTTACATGCCAAGGTTTAGCCAAACCATGAACTCATAGTGAATTCACATGAAACTTCATAAACAAGAACTCTACCGCTGAAATGTTCAAGTGGAGATACACTAGAACCACTTCTCCACCTACAGGGCTGATGCAAAGGACTAACCTAACAGAAGGCTCTCCCTGTGTTAATGTGAACGAAAATGTCAAAACTATATTTTTAACCAGTAGGAGAGTAGCAACCTGTTTGACCCACAGTCATGGATCTGCTTGATCTGAGCCATTTTCCTCTTATTATAATAGTCTCCATACCAGAAGTTTCAATTATTTCACATCTAATATTGGATTATGCTTTCATCATACCTAACATTTTCAATCAATCTTTTCCTGTGTGATACTAAGTCAAGAACTAAAAAGAAACACAAACAGCAGACTTATTTGTTGTTGTAGCTGAAATGAAGTCCTTCCCAGCTTAAAAAAAAACTGGCAAAGTATAAAATAAATTTATCATTTTACTGGAATAAGCATAAGACATTCAACCTGATTTCTGAATAATGTCACAGTGCCAAAAGTTCAAGCAGACACACGCACCACTATTCTCCAAGGCACGCCTGCATGTATGTTGTCTTCTGTTTTGTTTCATAGTAACAAGAACATTTGTAAGCNCATCGAGTAGGAAAGNAGCTGATCAATTAAAAGATTCTGCTAGGTAGTCTTTCAATGTAGCCAAACAGGACCATTTCCTTATGTGATATGTCACCCATAAGAAATTCCTCATATGTGATGTCTTACAGAAATGTCTACTTTAATACTATTTAGCCCAACACCCCCCCCAGGATCTACCCAGTTAAAATATAAGCTAAATTCCAAATATGAAATAGCTTTAATGCATTACCACTCTCTCCAACTGTCCTCAATCAATTTTCATCGATTTAATCATAAGCAATTTCATATACAATAAGTTGATGCTAATAAAGTCAATCTGATAAAATACAACCACTGAGACATAGTACAGATGCCAGTAAGCAATTCTGTGTTATACTCCATCTCTTCTCAAAGCAATCAACGATCTCAGACAATTTTCAAAAAATTCAGCATTGTGATATGGTATTTTTCTGCACATGAGAAATATAGTGCCTATTTCAAGCCTAGTGGTCCAAGAGATTATGACACTTGGAGCACACTGTCATGTGGATACTGGCAGCTCCCTCCCCTCTCCGAATAAAAATGCAGTTGTAATCTGGTACCATGACTCCTTAGGGCTCCCCCAGAATTTTCTCTTAGCAATAAAAAATTATTTCCACCTTACTCACATGCAAAGCATTCCTGTTTTGATAAACATCTGGGCCTACATCCTAAAACTCAAATCCAACATGCTCATTATACAATCCTCTTGGGTAATTTGTAAAATTTTATCTTGGCATGCCTATAAGACATATAAGCAATCAGGCATTCACAAATCCTAACACATATTTGTCCATACTAATATGTGCATATATTTCAAACAACTTGGTTTGCTCAAGGACAAATAGTATCACTGTATCAGTACAGGATATGTGTCTAATAAAGTTCCATGGCCTTTTTTAGAAGGACAGATCACTGCAAATTTAATTAGTATGAATCTTATTAATATTTTAAGTAATTTCTGGGTTTGATTATTCACCCAAAAGAAACAACTGTGCTGAAGAGAAAAAAATCAATAGCCCTTGACCAGGGCTCTGAGTTGGCTTTAAAAAAAAAAAAAAACAGTCCTCCTGTGAGTTACTGATGTCTAGCTTTGGGAGTGGAAGAAAGTACCAATATAGTTTTTTAAATAAATTGAGTTATTTTTAAAACGGCAGAAAAGGAAGGAGGAAAAAAAATCAGTTCAGTTTTTCTATTATAATGAAAGTACCGGAAGCAAGCCTCTCTGTTCATTTTGGGCCCAAATAACTGTGCAAAGCATGAGGGTTTTGCAATGTCAGTTGCACACACAGCTTCCTGTGTGAATTCTAAGCCATTACAGGTGTCCTGGGGTTTCCAGTGTAACCAATTATCAAGAGATTCCTCTGGTCACCTCCATGCTAGCCCCCTTCTGCCCCCAGCCCAGGCACGTTACTGCGGGTCTCCTCCAGGCGCCTTTATTACAGACCCTCTCTCTTCGCTGCATCTCTGAGGTGAGAGCGCCCACTTTCCCTTGGCGACGCAAGTCAAAAGCTTTCGCATTCGGAGGACTAGTTCCTGCAGTCCTTTGCACTTAGATGCTTTCAAGTAGGCGAGTGATGAACCACTAAAAGAAATCCTCCTTTCCCTCGGTCTCATCCCCACTGGGAGACGCATCCCTAAAGCACAACACCCAGAGATCCTTTCCGACCTTCTAGCCCCCACACAGGGTGAGCCTGGAGGGTTGGGGTCGCATTTGCTCCCGTCCTCTGCTGCACTGGATATGTTATGTAAGAGGGACAGGACGCGGGAGGCACATGCGTATAAAGCGCACGGATCTGTGATAACAGCTGGGATGGCAGGGCAGATCTGGAGTCGTCCCCCCACCAAATACGACAGACACCACACACGCACATCACCCTCCACCACACACACACACACACACACACACACACACACACACAC
>LZPO01066445.1:87075-102055 GCA_001675575.1 Neotoma lepida | reverse complement strand
AAATGCAGCATAAACAAAAGCAACACATCTTTACATAGTTAAATGCAGCATAAACAAAAGCAACACATCTTTACATAGTTAAACAAATACTCTATTCAACAACATTTTCCCCTTTTGTTTAAAAAGGAAGGATTTTTAACTTTAACATAGTAAGACTATATACAATAAGAACAATTGTTAAGTAAACATTTTTTTGTTTGTTTTTTTTGTTTTGTTTTGTTTTTTCAAGACAGGGGTTTCTCTGTAGCTTTGGTGCCTGTCCTGGATCTTGCTTTGTAGATCAGGCTGGCCTCGAACTCACAGAGATCCACCTGGCTCTGCCTCCAGAGTGCTAGGATTAAAAGCGTGTGCCATCACCGCCCGGCCAAGAATTACATTTACAATAGCCCATCCATTTGTATTTGGCGAGAGAAAACACTCTTATTTATCCTATCTTGGTGAGTTCAGTTTTGTACCTAATTTACCTTCTATCATAACTAAAGAAAACTGCAGCTATAACTACCTAGCCTTCAACTCAATCAAATACCCTAGAAGGATACAATATTACCTGAGTAAATAGGAAGAGCAGTGCAAGCCATTTCCAAAATGATAGAAATGACAGAGATAGCTGACTGCCTGGACAGTCACCCAAGGCTCCTCTGCAGTGTTTCGGTATCTAATCTTCAGCCTACAGGCCCAGAATATCTGGCAGACTTTTCTATGAAGCAGGAGTTTTGAAGGGCTGTCCCACCTTGTCTTGGCAAAGTTTGGCAGTCATTTTCCTTTGTATCCTGCATGTCCAATTTGGATGGTGTACTGTCAGCAGTTGAGACAAGGACAGTTTCTTGCTGGCTAACTTTGCCACATTGAAACCAAACTCCATATAGAGGTTCTTTGATGCCTATCATCCTTTGATGAAGTAGAATGGTGCTGCCAGGAGCAGACGTGTCTTGCTGTCATGAAAAGCCTTACGTTATTAAACATCTTACATGCCATATTCTGTAGGTTGCTGAAGCATTTGAAGATCACCTATCTAAAATATATCTGTTTAACCTTGAAAACATGCTTAACATGACTGCAAGTTTGATTACTGTAAATGACGAACTACCGTCAGGTGGTGGTGGCGGCGCATGCCTTTAATCCCAACACTCGGGAGGCAGAGACAGGCTGATCTCTGTAAGTTTGATGCCAGCCTGGTCTACAGAGTGGGTTCCAGGACAGGCCCCAAAGCTACACAGAGAAACCTTGTCTTGAAAAACCAAAAAGGAAAAAAAAAGGACNAATTACCAACCTACGTTTCTTAATTATACATTACATTTTTAAATGAGCTGCATAAGCACAATACCCCAAACAAGAGTAGAAACATACATACAGTATAAACAAAAATAACTTTAAATTTGTATCAGTATACCAATGTAATATATTTGAGGTTAATAGTTGTCTTTTTATCCTATATTCCTATATCTCTCCCCCAAATGATGACAAACATCCATAAGCCACCAAATGACCAAAACTTACCCATCCCACCCCTTGGGAATGTGGGCATTGTGTTTTCCAGACTGCTTCCTGTTGTCTAGGGGTGACAGCATCTTGAGGGGACCCTGAGAAAATTGAGATAATGGTCAAGTCTTGGGGAAACTAGTTGTAACATTTGTTGTCCAGTCTCAGAACTGTTCCTATGCAGAGGGATCAGTATACATATCACTTGTCTTGTAGCTTTTCCTGGTTTATTTCTTTATGTCTGTAGCCAAGATTTTCAGGAGGTTTTCCCCAATCAAACCTGATCTCTATTAACCTTGAAGGAATCCACAGCCTTTTGTTTCCTATAGAAACAAAGCATAACCTCTCCTCTGAATGCAATACATTTTCTGAATTCCATTTTAAAGTTAAGATATCCCTAATATATCTAGGATGGCTTAATTCAGCAGTCCCTTTTGCAATCCTATGTCTCAGCAGGTGTTGTTTGCTCATCAGCATTCAAAACATTCAAAGTTGGGGCTGGAGAGGTGGCTCAGAGGTTAAGAGCACTGACTGTTCTTCCAGAGGTCCTGAGTTCAATTCCCAGCAACCACATGGTGGCTCACAACCATCTGTAATGAGAACTGGCACCGTCTTCTGTATGCATAATAAATCTTTAAAAAAAATTCAAAGTCAACACAACATAATACAGCATCCAGACTCCCTTTGTATTTCCCATTTTACATGGCTTTTTTCCTTATATTACTTTACTCTCCCTTTAAAGACTTTATTATTTTTAAACTATTTTTCCTATGACCTTCTATACCCATTTTCTTTTCTTAAGCACCTATGTGCATTTTTAAACACACTATAACTTGTTTAGAGTTTTTTTTTCTATGCACCTTTACTTTACTGTGCACCTGTAGCATTCTCTGACCATGTGAGCCAAACCTTAAACTTGCTGGCAGCTGGCTCCACCCAGTTTGGGTCTCTGAGAGCCAAGCTTTATGCCCTACTGGCCTGGCCAAGAGCTGCATGACCTGGGAGCTGCACTTAAACACCCCAGCTCTAGGATGTTGGTACCTACACTGTGACAGATGTTTTTACTTAGCTGCTTGTTTCTCTTTAATGTGCACGCTGCTCAGGTGCTCACTGTATGGCAGAGCCATGCCTCTGTATGCTATGAACACTGGACTACTAGGAAGCTGTGTTGTTTTTTGTTTTCTCTTGTTTTCAGCTTTCTCAGGTCCTATGTAGAAATACGTGCCCTGTGTTGGACACCACTGTATGACAAAATCTCAGGACCAGAGAATTTCATTGGATCAGCTTGGATAAGTAACTTTTTCCAGTTCAAGTAGCAGTGACCACAACTGTCTCTGGTCCACTCCACTTGTCTACGAAGTAAAACAAGTGCCTCACAGATAAGCAGTGGCAGTTCTCAAAGAAAGGAAGATTGGTGTAAACTATATAGACAGCTCAGGAGGCATGTGCTACAGAAGCTGTTGTCTGTCCATCTCAACATGCTTAGTCTCTTGACAGAAAGACTCCTGGTGCTGATTTGAATCACAGTTTTATGTTCCTAACCCACCTCCTCATCTCCTAAACTCCTAAAACACACCTACAGCCAGCAAGCTTTTGTTTGTGCTGTGCCCTCTGGTTGAAATTCCCTGTGTCCCTGTGGTACTCTAGGTAACAAATCCTTCTTCCTCTCCATCTCATATCACCACTCCTCTTTACCCACTGAAGTGTTGACTCAGTGAATAAATTTAAAATGTTTGGAATCAAATACTAATTATTGAATAGTGAATCAATGTTTCCTGTATATTTCTAACTTCAAAGATACTTGTTTAGTGTTATGGTGTATATGCTCAAGCTATAAATTAATGAAATGTCAGTATATATCCTTTTTAAGAGAAAATTTTATACTGTTTCATCAGATTCAACCAACTTTTTTTTTAAATACAAATGAACAAGAAATACTTAAAAGTTCTNTCCAACAGTCCAAATAGACAAATTTGCAAGATCTTTTCTCATCTGGAAAACCTAAACTTCGAATAAATAAATATGAAAACAGTTTATCACACCTATACAGCTGGCTCCTGATTCAAAGACCCTAGCACAGAGGGCACAGGAGAGAACCAGCAACTATAATCTAGATTTTTCTTGCCCATTTTCATTTGGGATTTTGAGTAAAAGGGTCACCTTCTCCTTGAAGATTGATGTAGCTTCAGCCAATTGTAATTTGTGAATAATTTCATTTTTAATTCTAGGTCTAAGTAGTTAATAGCATCAGTCAGTTTTTCTTTTGCCTTTTTGTAACACGAATCGTTAAAGGTCTTATTAATAAAAAACTCAGGAGCCAGATGTTGGGGTAAATTCTGAAAGATCATAGAGACAGAACAAGCCACAGCCAACCTCACCGTTGATCTTGTTTCCTCAGACTGGAAGCCTCTGAGTCCTCATTTAAATGGATCTCAGCTGAACTGCTGCTAAAAGCCTAAAAGCTTAAAAAGCCTCTAGTTTCTGGTCCTCACGCCTTATATACCTTTCTGCTTCCTGCCGTCACTTCCTAGGATTAAAGGCGTGTATACCTTTGTCTGCCCAAATAACACTTCTTTCCTAGTGCTGGTGTTAAAAGTGTATGCCACCATTTTCTGGCCTCTATGTCTATTTAGTGGCTATTCTTTTCTCTGACCCCAGATAAGTTTATTAGGGTGCACAATATAATAAAAAACACAATATCACCACACCGTTTCTCCATTTTTTATTCATCAATCAATAGAAACATCAGCCCATGCATAGTTTTTGAGCTGTTTACTGTGGTGCATGCCTGTAACCCCAGTACTCAAGCTTGCAAATTTGGGGCCAACTTGGGCTATCTCAAAAACTTTTAAAACATGCACATATTTATGGGGTGTAGTGATAATTCAGCACATGTATATAACACGTAGTGATCAGATCTAGGGTGATTAGCATTCCATCTTAAACATGCATCATTTCCTGTGTCAGCAACCACCACTCTCTCCTAGTACTCCATAGAATGCACAATAACTTGTGGTTGTAATCAGCTGCTGAGTCCTAGACACTGGCACTTATTCCTCCTGTCACCCCACACCCTTTTTATAAATTGCTTGCTTGTTTTTCACTCAGGTGATGTGAGTTTTTGGAAAGGTCCTTTAAAGAACTCCATATGTGGCCAGTAAAAATGGATTTTTAGCCAGGCAGTGGTGGCACACGCCTTTAATCCCAGCACTCGGGAAGCAGAGGCAGGCGGATCTCTGTGAGTTCGAGCTCAGCCTGGTCTATAGAGTTAGTTCCAGGACAGGCTCCAAAGCTAAACAGAGGAACCCTGGTGGGGGAGGGGGGATAGATTTTTATAATGGTGTGTGGAGAAGGAGTAGCATGCAAACGAAGGGAAAGCTCTCCTTCTAAATGAAAATTAATAAGAGTTTCAATTCTGTCATACCACCTTGAAGCTTTCCTTTTAGATGATGACAACCTAGGAAACTGGAGTCAGTCCTGAAAGTGTGCAGATCTGGAAACTGGAAACAGTAATCTAGAAAAACAGACCCCTTTGTTTTAACAACTCTTTAGTTAGGCACATTGACAGTGCTCTGGTTGTTAGTATAATTTTGGTCAAGTGAGCAGCTGTACTGCTGTTTCCTAAATCTGGCCTTCATCACAGCTTGAATAACAGGTTTTGATAAAAATCAATTTCCAAATTGTAATTTGTATAACCTGAGCCATTGGAATGGGTAAAATGTCCTTCTTGGGGAAGGGGATGGTATCTAGAAACAGCAAAGCTTAGTGAAAGAATGAAAGTAAGAGGTGTTTTTGTAACAGATTTTAGCCTTCACTTAACCAAATTATAGTAGAGCATATTGCTAATCTGGGTGCTTATTGTTTGATTGGTAGAACAGTATCTAGTTAGTTCTTTTTCATATTTTTTATTACTTCTGAGGTTTGTTTCTTTATAAATAAGCAGCACCATGCAGCTGTCTTGACATGCTTATCGCATCCCCCAATCTTCCTTTCCCCTTACCTCACAAGAGGCAGCTGGTATCACAGGAAGTCTGCCTTTAGAAAAGTGGGGAGGTTGAAACTCACGTACATCACTGACTTGCTATATGACCTTGGTCACATTAGTTTCCTNATGAGTGCAAGTCACTTTTTTAAAAATATAAAAATAGTGTACATAAGAAAAACCTTTAAAATTAACTGATTTTATTTTTTAAGTATGCCTGAATTACATTTTATTCCACACATATACACCCCAATGGTACTGGGGAGTTGATGATTCTTTTGAAAGCCTTTGTTTCTATGTTTGTTTTCTCTAGCGTGAACCTTTCCTAGTTTATAAACATACAGTAAAAGCAATCTGTTTGAATGTGCTAGATAACAAACTCTAGCATTCTTGTGTGTGTGTGTGTGTGTGTGTTCATGTAGGAATGTGCACATGTGTGTATGTAAGTGTGTGCGTTTGTGTGTGGGGGTGTGCATGGTGGGGTACATCTTTCTCCATTGAGGTCGATCTTGTTCTTTGATAGCCTGGTCTCATTCATTGGGCTGGCTGGGGGGCCAGTGAGCTCCCAAGATCCACCAGCCTTCCTTTTGCTTGTAGTCCTAGGGACACATAGACTTTGGTGTCATGCCACACAGCAGGTACTTTATTGACTGAGCCATCTCCCCAGCATCTCTATCAGTCTTTATATGGTTTATAATCCATAAGTAGTTGTTTTCTTTCTTTACCAGACATTTGCTATTTGTTTTATGTTGATGTTGGAGATAAAACCCACAGCCTTGAGGCGTCATAGGCAAGCACTCGACTGCTGAGCTATATTCCCAGCCCTTTGTTTGTTTGTTTGTTTGTTTGGTCTTTTGAGATAAGATCTTACTGTTTTGCCCAGACTAGTTGGGAATTTGAGATGTTCCTGCCTCTCCCTTCGGAGTACAGGAATTACACACATATGCCTTCATTCCTGGCCCAGTCACCTGTTTTTAACTCTGTGTGATTCTTGTCCTCCTAACCCCTGAAAAATGTTCTCTTTCTGATCTTAGAGCCTTTTCTTTTTCTTACACTCTTCCATCTTTTGCATTTAACAATGTTGTCATCTTTGTGAAGCTCTTTTATCTGTATTTTCCAGTAATCGTGGGCATATGATCTACCTTTTTCTTCTGTGGAAACTCATTTGACTCCCCTCACTCCTTATCTTCTCTGCATCTCTGTTTATCCTGTTGCTGTATCTCCTCAGGTCTTCTGACCTGGTGGTGGTTCAGTTCTGTTGCCCTAGCTTTAGCTTCTTAAATGTTGACTCCCAAATCCTTCATTCTGGCCCTAACACTGTCTCCTACACGCCATCCTCTCTTAAACCAAAACCATTGCATTTTTACTTTAACTGCTACTTTGCTACTCATGTTTCTCACAGCCGCCTTGGCTTAGAGTTCACAGTGGACATTTTCTTGCCTTCTTTTTCCCTTATCTTTTCTTGGCTATCTAATCAGTCATCAGCCCTTTCTGGGTTTCTTAGCTTTCTTTTCTTTTCCACTCAGCCATTCTTTAATATCTTGTTACCTGTGTGTCTGTGCCACCTGCTTTTCCCTCTCTTTTGTTTCTTGTACATCCCTGTGNCGGCGTTAATACCCCTAAGACCCCCTGCTTTGACTTGTGGTCTCTCAGCAGGAAACTGTGTATTGCACTTCATTCTAAACTAGCTTTTCTAGCCTTATCTCCCAAAGATCTCTGTGCATAGCATTAATATCTGGTGCAGTTTCTTCAAATATACCCTCCTTTTGCCATTGTTGACATTATTTCCCTTTCTGGAGTATTTTATATTTTGCTTTTGACTCTTATTGTAAAATATGAACACTCAGAGACAAGTGTATGAAATACGATGTTGTAGTTGTAGTTGTAAAAATTATAAAGCAAGCACCACCCAGATCAAGAAATAGAACATTTCTAGAATCTAAAGGCATTCTAGCACCCTTCTCTTCATACTATATAACTCTCTTTACCCATTTTCTAAAAACTTAATAAGATGAAAATCTACAGTATGTATTTCTTTCTGACTTCTTTGGCCAAACATCATCATCATCATCATCATTATTATTATGGGGGATGTTTTGCCCGTAAATGTAAGTCTGTGTTCCATGTGCATGCCTGGTGCCCAAAGAGACCAGAAGAGGACTTTGGATCACTGGAACTAGAGATACAGATGGTTGTAAGCTGCCGTGTGGGTGCTGGCAATTGAACCTGGGTCCTCTGGAAGAGCAGAAAGTGCTCTTAACCTCTGAGCCATATCTCTAACCCCTTGGCCAAACATTTTTATACAAGTCACCTATGTTGTTGCATAAATGTTTTATAGTGAATGAGATTCAGAGAAGTCAGTCATTTTCCCATGGTTCCAAAGCTAGGAAGAAGCATGTTGGAAATCATGCATGTGTTCCTTGTATTTTGTTTTAGAGACAAGCACTCTCAAATAATCCAGGCAGATGTCATACTCAAGACACTTCTGTTACCTACCAAGTCCTAGGATTATAGGTGTGTACTACTATACCCAGCTCCAGTAGTTTAGTTTAAGAGTCTACATAGCCCTGGCTGGCCTGGAATTCCCCACATAGACCAGGTAGGCCTTGAAATCACAAAAATCCACCTGTCTCCACTTGCTAAATGCTGGGATTAAAGGCATGTGCCACCATGCCTGGCTCCAGCTTCAGTCTTAAACACCAGGTCAGTATAATTTGAACTATTTAATACTCGATACATTGCTCATTGGTATGTAGTAGCCTCCTACTTACGCATACACAAACAGTATGCATACAAACAATTGTGCAAGCTTTAATTGAAACAAATTTAATGATATTTTACACTACACGTGACACATTCTATTTTCTTTTGTATATGTGTGTATGTGGTATCTGTTTGTAATATGTGTATATGTATATGCATGTACATGTATATGTGAAGGCCGGAAGTCATTGTTGGAATCCAGGTGGTAGTGGTGCTCTCGCCTTTAATCCCAGCACTTAGGAGGTAGAAACAGGTGGATCTCTGAGTTCAAGTCCATTGAGGTCTACAGAGCAAGTTCTAGGACAGCTAGAGCTACAAAGAGTAACCCTGTCTTGAAAGAAAAGGGGAGGGGGCTAGGGAGGGGTGGGAAGAAGTCAATGTTGGGTGTCTTTTTCATCGTTTTCCACCTGATATTTTCTTTTTTGTTGTTCAAAAAAGTTACAATGCTATGTGTTGTAACTTGTAATTTTGAAAACACTTCACCAAGTCATACTGCTTACCTACTTAGACATTTATTCAAAAGAATATGAGCTAGACCAAGTGGTGTAGGATATTATTTTATCTCATCTACTTGGAAGACTAATGCTAGAGGATTACATATCTAAGTAATCTAAATACAAATAGAGTAGATATTGTAACTGTAATTCTTGCTTGATAACTGTTCTATTATATGTAATTTTACTATGTTAAAGCTAAAACCTTCCTTTTTGACTAGATAGAAAAGGGGAAGTGCTGTGGGATGTCTTTGTGTATACTGGAATATGTGTTGCTCCCATTGGTTAATAAATAAGCTACTTTGGCCTATGGCAAGGCAGCTTAGAGACAGATGGGAAATACAAGGAGAGAGAAAAGAAGGAGAAAGGCAGAGTCTGGGGAGACGCCAGCCGCTGAAGGAGAAGCAGGATGCCAGCAGACTGATAATGCCACGGCCACATGGCAAAATATAGATTAATAGAAATGGGTTAATTTAAGATGAAAGAGCTAGCTAGCAAGAAGCCTGTCATAGGCCATACAGTTTGTAAATAATATTAAGCCTCTAAGTGATTATTTTATAAGTGGTTGAGGGACCATGGGGATGGGACGGGGACACCTTATGGCTACACTTGCCTGTTTAATTTAGCAAATCTGTATATAACAAACAAACAAATAAGAAAGAGAGGTTCTATATTCAAATTCTAGAACTAAAAACAAAAATAAACATTTTTCATGGTGCACATTGTACCAGATGTTACTGTTAATTCTCTGAAATTTGTCTAAACTTTGGTTAGATGTGATGTAACTGAAAGATCCTGTCACTTTTATGAAACAAGATAAAAAATTTTGTACAATTCTAGTCAGATTAATGACCACACTTGCTTTTAAATCTCTTTGTACTCACTTGCCTTTTTGTTCCTCCTAAGTGACNTGAAGATGAACACATACATCTGTCTGAACAGATGCGTGTCAGATGTGCTCGGAAACAATGTGGCTGGGTACAATCTTCTAGCCAACTTCATCAACTGCTTTAGCATTCTCAGTGTTTCATTTGAATTTGACATTTCTGCATCTGAGTATTAATGTGTGTCCATGGAAACATTGACTGAGCTCTGTATCTGGTTCTTAACTGTCTTTAGTAAGAGTTTGAAGAAGCCACATTCAATGTAACAGTATTTGTTGTTCACAGTAGAGTAATTTCTAACTACAGAAAAGTTCTTAAGATTGCTTCTAAGGTTTACAAGACTGTACTAAAGACTATATATGTATAGTCTTTATACTATATATATATAGACTACATGTATAAAGGCCACATGTAGGATTTTTTCCAGAAATGTGTAATTTTGTTACATTTACTTAAATTCCTAAGCTTTCTTTTCACCANCACCAGTTGTTCTTTAGCATGGCTGCTACCTATAAGCCCTGAGCTATCTATCCCCTCTCTTGCATGCTGCATGAACTATGGGGCTAATGTTTTACTTACTGCTGGCTACCATAGGTANCCAGCAACATTTAGGAAACAGCTAGACATGGTGGCACACACTTACAATTGCAGCACTAAGTATGGAGCCAGAAGGATCAGGAGTTCAAAACCAGTCTCAGCTACAAGACCTCTTGCATCAGAAACAAAACAATAAGAATAAGGTTATGGTCAGATCATGACTCTTCCACATTAGGATAACATAACCTTATTGTATCTCTAGATAGATCCCTGTCGTCTTCTTGATAGTTTGGTGGGCTTGGTGAGTTATTTGGGTACTTCAGTAAACCCAAGTTTGAAGAGTGCTGTCTAGTACCACATTTAAGGTGTGACTCTTCATGGCAGTGGTTCCTTCTGGCTGCACCCTCTTCTCCACCTTCACTTGTCTTGCTGGTAGCTACTTACACTTCAGAATTTGTCAGTTCCTTTCACAAAGACAGAGCTAGCAAGTACCAGAGCCTAGNTTTGAACCTAGAGGTCTAAAGTCTTGATCTCATTTGTCTTGCCTCTGTTCTAGAGCTTTGTAAGCCAAGTGTTCTCCCCTTCCCTTGAGTGCTGGGATCAAAGGTGTGCACCACCACTGCCTGGCTTATATTTGAAATTTTTAAAATTTATTTTGTAAAGTGTGTGTGACAGGGTCATGTGCTTATGGTANTGAGGGAACAACATTTGGTAGTTGGTTCATCCATCTACCATGGGTTCTGGAGATTGAACTCAGGTTATCAGACTACTGAGGCATCTCTCTGGCTGTGTGTTTGAAATGCTTTATCCATTGCTCTCAGTATTCTTTTTGATGCATAGCTTGCTTTATCTTAGATTTGTGAAAGAATTTCATATTGTCTCATGTTTCCTTTTGAGAGAGCCTCATGATTAGTTTGAATAGCACAATAGAGCTCAACTTGTATGTTTTCTACCCTATACTTGGGATCAGCAAATTTCTCCAAAGTATTACAGGTCCTGCTTACAGGAGTTTAAAGTCTGAGCCCTACAAACATGCAGTTTCTCTGATAAGTTAGAATATTTTCTTTTCCCAGACAGGTTTTACCCACTAATAATTTTGTAGCTAACAAACTCATTTAAGGTTTCAGATGCCTGTTATCATTAGGACCTCAGCTCTTCCTCAGTTACATCTGCTCTGAACTTTGGTCTTGACTTTAAAGTGCTTATTGGCCCATTTTCTTCACACTGTGTTTTAGGAATAATACAGAGGAAGAACACTGCATTAATAGATTAAGAACACAAGCTAGGCAATGGTGATGCATACCTTTAATTCCCAGCTCTTGGGAGGCAGAGGCAGACAGATCTCTGTGAGTTTGAGGCCAGCCTGATCTACAGAGCAAATTCCAGGAGAGCCAGGGCTACACAGAGAAACATTATCTTTAATAATAATAATAATAATAATAATAATAAAAAGAACACTGCTAGCATTGAGTTAGAAAAGCAACTCTTTCCCAAAGGTTAACAGTTAGATGAGGTTGGAGAAGATACTTTAGGGACTTGCCAGGTAGTCTGAAGTTGGTGTTATTTTTGATTTACTCAGAGCAGGGTGGAAGGTTTTAGGAACGAGCTTAACCCTATTGTTTACACAGCGCTCTAACTTGTACATGTTCAGTTTCTGTTCCAGATGATCGAGCTGAACAACGAACCTGTCTCATCTGTGGGGATCGTGCTACTGGCTTGCACTATGGGATCATCTCCTGTGAGGGCTGCAAAGGTTTTTTCAAGAGGAGTATTTGCAACAAACGTGTGTATCGGTGCAGTCGTGACAAGAACTGTGTCATGTCCCGGAAACAGAGGAACAGGTGCCAGTACTGCCGCCTGCTCAAGTGTCTCCAGATGGGCATGAACAGGAAGGGTGAGCTGATGCTTCAGGCTTTCTCTGCTACCCTTCATCTATCCCCTCATCTGCAACTATTACACTTTGTAGTTATTCTTTCTGTATGCACTATATAGTCTATAAACTTTTTCAAAGAATAATGACAGGAATTTAATTGGAAAGGCATGAAGTAGGACTTGATGTCATTTGTGTACTAGAAACATGGCATACTCAGACACTAGGAATATTTAGAAGTTTGTCTAAGTAGGTAAAGAGTTTGACATTTATTGAGAAGTGTTCTAGGAGCTATTAACCTAAGATGACACGAATAAACTGACTCTAAGGAGCTTTGAAGGGTTGGGTAGAGGAAGTGAACTAGGAAGTTTTTAGATCCCATGGAATTCTGAAAAGGCATCAGATCCTGTGGAACTGGAGTTATAGACATTTGTGAGCTACCATGTAGGTGCTGGAAAGCGAACCTAGAATTGAACCCAGATCCTCTGCAAGACTAGCCAGTGCTCATAACCACTGAGCCATCTCTCTAGCCTCTAATGGTTTATTTTTAAGGAGTTAAAAATGATGATGAAAAACCAAATGTGAGCTGAGTGTAGTGGAACACGCTTTTAATCCCAGCAGAGGCAGAGGCAGAGGCAGGTGATCTCTGAGTTCGAGGCCAGCCTAGTCTACAGAGCAAATTCCAGGACAGCCAGGGCTACACAGAGAGACCCTGTCTCAAAAAATAAATGAACAAAAAACCTCAAAACCTTACAAATGGGGCCGAACAGCACTTGCTGCTCTTGCAGAGGACCCGGGTTTGATTCCCAGCACCTACATGGCAGCTCACAACCACCTGGAACTCCAGTCCCAGGATCTGATGCCTTCTTCTGACTTCAGAAGGCACCAGGCATGGATGTAATGCACATACATACATGTGATGCACATACATGCATGAGGGCAAAGCAGTTATATACATAAAATTAATAAATAAAAACAATGACAACAACAACTAATAGGGTGTGGAGGGGCGTGCCTTCAATATCAGCATTCAGGAGGCAGAGGCTGGCAGATGTCGGTGAATTTCAGGCCAAGTCTCATAATCAGACTTTGTCTTAAAACAAAACAAAAGAAACAAACAATAACAGCAACAACAAGAAAATTGAGCTGTAAGATTAAGACTCTCACTACCACACCTGATGACCCGAGTTTGCTCCCCAGACTCACATGGTGGAAGGCGAGGACAGACTCCTGGACATGTGTCCTCCACTCCCCAACACAAATAAATAAACATAATTCAAAAATGTTAAAAATAAAAGGAAATGATAGATTGATGTGGAGAAATACATAGAAGTTTTATATTATAAAATGAAAACTAATAGAATGGGAAAACACTCATAGCATACAGAACAGGATATTAATAATCAACATATACAAGGATGTTGTAAATAACCCAACAAGTCAGGTAGTGGTGGTGCACAACTTTAATCCCAGCACTTGGGAGGCAAAGGCAGGCAGATCTCTGTGAGTTCAAGGACAGCCTGGTCTACAGAGCAAGGTCTTAGAATTAAAATAATACTCAATGTAGTTCCAGGACAGCCAGAGCTACATAATGAGACCCTGTCTTGAAAAACAAAACAAAACAAAATAAAATATTCTCAAGGTTACTTTGTCCTCATATTGAAGAGAATATAAAATAAGATATATATTGGTGGTTAGACCTCAAAAGGAACAGTTTGTTTCATATATGATTGGCAAGTTTGTTACGTTTAGAAAGTATATTTGCATGGCACTCAGACATTGTATACTTAAATATTTTTATTCTTCAAGCAATCTCTCTTCCAGTGATCCATCCTGCAGAACCATACAGTAAGGAAACAACTAAATTAATCATAGCATGGGGCTGGAAAGATGGCTTGGTGGCTAAGAGCATTTGCTGCTCTTGTAGAGGATTGGGGTTCAGTTCCTGGCACCCACAAGGTAGCTCACAACCAGTAAGCAGTAACTCTGGTTCCAAGGGATCTGATGTCCTTTTCTGACCTTGGCAGGCACCGGGCATGCACTTGATACATAGACATGCACATTAAACAAAAATAAAGGAACTTGTAAAGGCAGAAAGAACAGTAGGAGAAAACAGAAAGGAAGGATAAGAAAAGAAGAAAAAAAATATACGAAGCCCAAAATTCTGGGAGAGGGAAAGAAGGGCAGAGGGAAGGATGGGGGAAGGGAGGGAGATAGAGAAGGTGTAGGAGGAAGGAGACTGCAGGTGAAGGTTTTGTCTGGGTCCCACCAAGCGCCACATTCCCACAGCCATTTATAAAATAATTACTCAGAGGCTTGTATTAATTATAACTGCTTGGTCATTAGCTCAGGCTTATTACTGACTAGCTCTTACATTTAAATTAACCCATAATTTTTACTATGTTTAGCCATGTGGCTTGGTATCTTTTCTTAGTTCTGCCTTGTGATCTTGCTTCTTCTGTGTCTGGCTGGTGACTCCTGACTCCTTTCCCCTTCCCAGAATTCTCCTCATCTGCTAGACCCACCTATACTTCCTGCCTGACTACTGGCCAATCAGTGTTTTATTAAATCAGTGTATGAAAGCATAATTCCATAGTATTTCCCCTTCTCTGTCTAATCAGAAAGGAAGGTTTTAACCTTAACACAGTAAAATTACATATAATCGAACAGTTATTAAGCAGGAATTACAATTACAATATCTAGTCTATTTGTATTTGGCAAAATTAAAGAAAATATTCTACCATCTATCCTATATTTGTGAGTCTAAAAGTTTCATATCTAATTTATCTTTTATCATAACCAAGGAAAATTATAATTATAACTATTTAGTCTTCAACTACATCAAAAACCTCAGAAGGATATAATATTACCTAAGTAAACAGGAAGAGCATTGTAAGCAACTTCCAAAAATCTAGAATGACAGAGACAACTGGTTACCAGGACAGTCACCTAAAGTTCCTCTGTATCATTG
>LZPO01066445.1:35187-60599 GCA_001675575.1 Neotoma lepida | reverse complement strand
CACACACTAAAAGGTACCCAGCACTCAACATGGGGTAGAATGGTTGGTAGAGGTGTTAGACAAACTCAATATGAATTAGTCAGTCTGGGAAAGTATTAATAAAGTCATAAAAGCCATTGGGCTAGAACAATAAGGAACTTGAATTAGCCATCACAGTTCACAGGAGCTCACACAGCAAACTAAGGGGCTCTTTGCTTTGATGGTGTGTTGTGGGGCTCTTTACTTAAAACATGTTCTACCTCCAAGGTTCTCATTTTCTAGCCCTAAGGTAGAAATTGTGGCCAGATTTGGGTTCTCTCTGCTAGAGCCCAGCTTCCTAAACTGTGTATCACAAACATGAATGACACTGTGTAACTGAAGGTGAAGGCACAAAACAAGCGGCAGTACTAAAAGGTTTCTAAACCTTCAACAAGTGAACATTAATTCAAAATCAAACTCACTGTGGATCCACAGTGTCTCCCTGTGAATCTGCGGTGTCTTGGCAGCACTTGGCCGTGTTGATCAGAGCTTCTCTGCCGTCTCGGTTCTGAATGCTCATTTGCATTGCTCATGCACACATGCCTGAGATACAGCATTGCAGTTTTTGCTCTTATAGAGACATGATGGTTTACTTATGGGAAACAAAGACTTGGGGTACCATTCTATCATCATTCCTCATTATTTTCANTGTCAGTGATATATTTTTGGATTATGTCAAGTTTTATTTTAGCCAAGTGTAGTAGTACGTGTCTTGAAACTTGAAGCATTTAGGAGATAAGAGTCAGGAGAATTGAAGGCCATCTCAAGCATGGCAAGTTCAAAGCCAGCTTGGGATACATGAGACCCTATTTTTTTTTTTTTTTAAGTTTGCTGTTTGAGTTTCTGCCCTGAATTGAATTTCGAAAAAGTGTTAAATGAATTGACTTGGGATTAGGACAGAATTTTCAACAATTTCTAAAATGGCCCTGCCATTTCATACTAAACCATTGATGGTTATAAGATAAAAATACCAATTAAGCCAGATGTGATGGAACACTCATTTAATACTGCAGTCAGGAGGCAGAGACAATCAGATCTCTGAGTTTGAGACCAGCCTGTTTTATGTAGTAAGATTTAGGTCAGTTAGCAATATATGGTGAGACTTTGTCTTTAAATAAATAAATAAATAAATAAATAAATAAAATGATAGCTCTGAAAAACTTTGCTGTATGTTCTGCAGTGTCGAATACTCAGATGCAATTTAATTCTTCATGGAAAAATAGCAAGCATATCCATCTCATTAGTCTGCAAATTTGATTTTATCTTTTGTAAATGGTAAAATTACATGCCGAAGAATTGTATTAAAATAAATTTACTGGGACTGGGAGATGGCTTAGTAGGTAAGTCCTTGGTATGCAAGTATGAGGACCCCCAAGTTCAGCTACCTGCACCAGCATAAAAATCTGGGAATGTCTGTAACTGCAGCACTGAATNGGAGCAGAGACAGGCAGATCCTCAGAGCTTGCTGGCCAGCCAGTCTAGCCAAAGTGGTGAGGTTCAAATTCAATTAGAGACTGTTATCCCCAAAGATACGGTGGAGAACAATAGTGAAAGACACTCAGTGTCAAACTCTGCCACCTTATGTACCCCTTACACACAGACATGAACATGTACATACACACACATGCCAACTCATAAAAAGTAGAAATAAGATGAATTTCACTATGGTTTATTATTAGTGTTAGATTTGTATACCTATTTTATTACCTATATACCTGGGGTCATGTAAGAATTCATCAGGTGAAAAGAAGTTACATGTAAATAGTTGAAGAAGCCTGTCTGTTCCTCATAAGTAGACCACCTTAGACACGGGAAGAGCCTCGGGAAGCTAGTCCAGGCTCCAGGTTCTCATCCCACCACCAGCTAGCTGTGTGTTGGTGGGCCAGTCTCCTCTCCGTGTTGAACTTGAGTTTCTCATCTTGTGTTGATAGTGATTGTTTCACTTAGCTCATAGGGTTGAGAATGAACAGAAGGTGCCTGGCACAAAGGTTGTTGTGGTGTAAAGACTCAGCAAGTGTTTCTTTCCCCCTTGGACTGAAGTCAGGGATGCCAGTAAGATTATTTTATTGTATATAATCTTAGCCTTTCTAGAAACAATGAACCTAAACAAATATAACTGAAGCGTTTTCCATACTGTGGCTGAGGCTCTCATAGAGTCACCATGGCAGCTGTCATTGATACCACAGACTGCATCTCCACAAAAGCTATATCTTAATATTGTCATATTCTTCTTGGTTTCTGCCCCAGATCTCCTTTGGCTCTTAGCATAAGCAGGCAAACATTTTGCAAAGGGAGATCTTAAAGCTTACAGGGATCAAATAACCTTCCTAGACTCTCAGAGCTGTGTATGGTGTAGTTGGATTTGAACCTGGTTTTACTTGACTCTGCTGGACCCTGGAAACAGCAACTTGCATAATCTACACTGGCTGCCACACAGCGTGGATCCCCTGTGGTTTCCATTTCCCCCAAGTGGAGTTTCTTTCCCATTGTAAATAACCTCTGTTTGCCTTTCCTGGCCTTTGCTGGTATCAGTACCCCAGGTAAAAAAACCTGTATCTGTTTTCCAGATTTAGTGATGAAGGGATGGAGGTAATTGAACGGCTCATCTACCTATATCACAAGTTCCATCAGCTAAAGGTCAGCAATGAAGAGTATGCATGCATGAAAGCAATTAACTTCCTGAATCAAGGTGAGTAGGTGGTGGGCTGAGGGCAGTGAGGGCAGCAGTTTATTTTATGTATTTATTTTTGCCAGTAAGCACTTGCCCTTCTGTGTCACACATACACACAACTCCCCATTCCCCCTACCCCAACTTCCCACTTCCAGGACTGTCACAGACTCTGTTATACCATGTGACCATCAGTCTTGGAAGGCCTACACTCCCCCTAGTCATCACTCTGATTGTCTACAGTGTAAGGAATGCTTTGGATTTTTCTCTTGAAATCTAAATGCCACAGTCTCTATAACTCACAGAGGAAGGAAGAGGATTCGCTTTGTTTAGTCAGTTTTAATGCATTTAAACACAGACACCAAGGACAGAACATGCGTCATTTAAAATATGTACCAAGTTTACCAGCAACTGAAGAAGAGCAGGGTGACTGATGAAACTGTTGGAGATAAGGCTGTGGTTGACAGCTGCTCTGATGCTCCAGGGAAGAGTGGTGGTACACATGACTCCTCTTCCATTAGAAGAGTCCAGTTGGTTTATGGGCACATCTCCAACAAGTAGCACGTGGTAGTTGCTGGTAATCAGTCTACGAAGGAAAATTGGTGGGGTTTTTGTTTGTTTGTTTGTTTTGCTTTGCTTTGTTTTGTTTTGTTTTTCGAGACAAGGTTTCTCTGTGTAGCTTTGGTGCCTTTCCTGGAACTCACTCGGTAGCCTAAGCTGGCCTCGAACTCACAGAGCTCCCCCTGCCTCTGCCTACCGAGTCCTGGGATTAAAGGCGTGTGCCACCACCGCCCATCCTGTTTTGTTTTTTTATCAAAAGTAGCATATGAATGTCCCAATTCCCAGAGTTCACCTGCATGATTTTGTTCCCTGTAGCTTTGAAAGTGCTGTCTTACTATACTCGGTTTTCCAATCCAGAAACTCTTGATCTGGCCTTCCTTTTTACAGCTACTCCCCACTCTACCCTCCAATACTGGGTAGACCTCCTACTCCTGTCTGTATACCATATATTAAAGACATTGGCAGCAGTTGGGGGGAGGAAAAAAAAACAGACCAGCCCCCAGGTCCCTAAAGAGTGTACACTCTGGTAGCACTCAACACATGAATTGTGCTGCATGCAGGGAAGATGAGTAGCAACTTCTTAGAGGAGATATGTGTGGTGGACCTCAAAGGCTGGGTTACATACAGTATGCTTTATTCATCTCCTGTACTTTAGATAGAGACATACATACATACATACAATCAAAATAGAATAGTAAGAACACAGGGACACTGGAGATAGTACATGTCAGATTCCTGAATTTGTAGATATGACCAGTGTTTCTGATAACCTCCACTTCAATGATACTATGAAGTATTGTTGGGTAAAGAGTTAGCCACTTGTCCCACATTCACTGGTGCCTGTTTTATGCCACCATACCCTGTATTAAGACCTTGATGGGGGGCTGGAGAGATGGCTCAGTGGTTAAGAGCACTGGCTGCTGTTCCAAAGGACCTGGATTCANTTCCCAGCACCCACATGGCAGCTCACAACTGTCTGTAACTCTGGTTCCAGGGTATCTGACACCCTCACACCAATGCACATAAAATAAATTTAAATAAATTTTAAAAAAAGACCTTGATGTGATGTTGAGATACCCAGCTTAGCACTTAGGGCTCAAACAAAGGACTATCCTTTGCCTATCTCTTCTTTTCTATCTTATTTCTTTTACCTTATCTAGATCTTAGTATTCTCCACATCAGAAGGAGAAAAGATCTCTGTTATAACCGTGTTTAATAACTTCTCATTTTAAAACAAATNTGGTGTTTACTGTCCTGTTCCCTGTGTGATTTTTGTTTTGTTTTTTTTCACAGATATCAGGGGTCTGACCAGTGCCTCACAGCTGGAACAACTGAATAAGCGATATTGGTACATTTGTCAGGATTTCACTGAATATAAATATACACATCAACCAAACCGCTTTCCTGATCTTATGATGTGCTTGCCAGAGATCCGATACATTGCAGGTAATATTCTGAGTCCAGGCTTCCAATCCTTCCTTGCTTCTCCAAGCNTGTGAAGGGATTGAGAGCAGGGGTCACAGGGTGCTCATTCCAGGCCCATCAGCAGCTGAGGAAGGAGTTACTACTCTTACCCTCAGAAAAGTTCTGTTGGAATAGGAAGTTTGTGTTTCCTTTTAGAAAAGAGAAACTGGCATATCCCAAGCACCTATGGTGTACAGGTATTCTGTGNATGAGGAATGCAAGCTTCATGTCTCCACTTCATGTCCTGAACTGTATACTTTTAGATAATAAATTTTATATATCAATTTAAAAAGCTTTATCTCATAGGATTGCACATACTCTTTCCAGGGCCATAGAAAATGGCACCCTTAGGCTCCTGTGTTTCACAAAGGAATTTTGTGTGTGTCTTGAGCCCTCTGCTAAGCTCCTGACTGTTAGTAGGTCTGTTTCAGTGTGTAACCTTGGCTCCTTGTTGTTGTTTTACTTCATATAGTGAGGAATCTTGTTTTCGATGTCTAGCACCCATGATATTTAGACTGGGATTGTTTCTATAAAATTCATTTATACAATTTTTGAAGGAAAACTTGTATAATTAATCAGACTTTGTTTTGTGCCAGGAGCCCTAAATAACAACATGGAGACTTAATATTGTGAAAGCTTAGCCTTAGCTTAGGCTTGTCCCACTAGCTCTTATAATTCAAATTAACCCATTCATATTAATCTACATTTTGCCTCATGGCTTTTTACCTTTCTTTCATTCTGTATGTCCGACAACTCCCTTCATGTCTCGTTGGCATCTCCTTTGCACCTCAGTTATCTCCTCCTACTTCCTCTCTCTGCCTGGAAGTCCTGCCCTATACCTCCTACCTAGCTATTGGCCGTTCAGCTCTTTATTAAACCAATCATAGCAATATGTCTTCACACAATGTGTAAATATCCCACAACAAACATGACAGATTTTTTTTCTCTATTTCTTGAGCCACAGAGCAGTCTAGCAGATATGAGCTGGACCTGGCAGCAGCGTCGCCAATCACCTGGAAAGCTTTTGAAAAAAAGTTTTTTTTTTTTCTTTCTCATCTCCAGACATTCTGACTTCATTGGTATGGGGTGAAGCCCAGGCATGAGTATTTTCTTAATGCCCTCCAGGTGATTCTAAGGTACTGTCAGGGAGAACTACAGCCTTGGATGTTTTGCTTACACTGTTTGTATGCTTAATGCTCTGAGAAGTCATCAGTGAAAACTTGTCAAACTCTTTTATCTGCGGACATTTCAAATTTATTTGTCCCTGTAACTCTTCCCTTTACTTCCCTAGTACTTTCATTAATCAGTTATTCTGTTTTGAAGAACAGTGTTTTATAGAATGCTAGAGAGTTGTCAGGAAGCAAGTTTCCCATAGTATTTTAGCTACAAAGAGCTCAGTAGGACTCCCTCTCCATTTCAGATCCTCAGCTGTAAAATGGGGTAAAAGGCAATCACAAAAACATGAGTTTGAATGAGACAGTGCTTTGAACTGGCTGGCACAGAATAAGTGTAGCAGATGGAAGAGTGAGCCTAGACACCCTGACATTATCTAAACCTCGTGACCTGTTAGGTGCTTCTGATACTTGCCCTCATCCTGCACCAGGGAGATCCAGTAGCCTGAGAAGAGACCAGACAGGCTTTCCTTCCCTAGTAGCCGCTGCTAATTCCTCTCTTCCTTTTACCTAGGAAAGATGGTGAACGTGCCCTTGGAGCAGCTACCCCTCCTCTTTAAGGTGGTACTGCATTCCTGCAAGACAAGTGCAGTGAAGGAGTGACCTGTCCCCCCACACTGCCTCAGGTGCCGGCAGTGCCTTGGGTGGGCGGGACAGGCTCCAGAGGAAAGAGCCAGAGAGACCAAGATGGAGACTGTGGAGCAACTACCTCCATCGCAAGAAGAATTTGTTTGTTTGTCTGTTTTTAACCTCATTTTTCTATATATTTATTTCACGACAGAGTTGAATGTATGGCCTTCAACATGACGCACATGCTTTTGTGTGAATGCAGCAGATGCATTTCCTTGCAGTTTACAGAATGTGAAGATGTTTAATGTTAGTGTGTTGTCATTGTTTAGAGATAGTTCTTTTGTATTTTGAGGGAGAGGGTGGGATATGGACTAGACGACTATTTCCATAATGTTGACAAAGACAACTACCTCAATGGAAACAGGGATATGACCATCCCTACCTTTTCCACAATTTCTCAGCAGACATACACTTGTCTGTCAGAGAACAAACTGCCTTTTTATAGCCACAGACTTACTAAGTAAAAGAGTATGCCAAAGGAGCAAAATGCTATAGGGAGATTTACTAAAGAGACGGGTAGGACGTTTGAGAGTCAGTTTTTATTTTAATCTTCAATGTTTGATGAAGATTAACCGTCACCTCATCCCACAAGCCCAAAGGGTAGAAACTTCTGCTCCTCCCTTCTGCTGCACCCCTCCCACTCCACACACTGTTGTCTGTTGAATGCTGCTGTCAATTTTTCATCCAGGCNGAGTCCTGACAATAAATCAGTCTATAGGACTTGCCTCCCAGCTTCCCTGGGGTTCACAGCTGCCTAGTTTCCTGACTGAGATCTACCAAGGCCTACCTTCTTCCATCCCTCCCTCCTATGAATTTGACTCCTTGTCCTTTAGAAAGGTGACAGGAAAATGCCCTGTTCTGGATTCTGATTTGTTCTCCTTTAACTTGTTTCCCTCAAAGGGTAGAGGGATGAAGGCCAGCCTCCTTTGGAAGCCCCTGTTCTCTCAACACCTTACCCTCAGAACCAAATCTTAAACTTGTTTTGTTTTTGTATTTTGTTGTTGTTGTTTTGAGGTTTTTTGTTTTGTTTTGTTTTGGGGTTTTTTTNGGGGGGGGTGTTTTGTTTTGTTTTTTGTGAGACAGGGTTTCTCTGTGTAGCCCTGGCTGTCCTGGAACTCACTCGGTAGCCCAGGCTGGCCTCAAACTCAGAGATCCACCTGCTTCTACCTCCCAAGTGCTGGGATTAAGGGTAGGCACCACCACCACCCAGCTAAAACTGCCATTTTTAAACAGCAGAAAGAACCAGAGACTTGGTTCCTAAATTTATTTGTAAGCTCTTCTATTATTTTCAAAATGAGATCAGTTTACCAGGGCTCTAGAACAGAAAGCCAAGACCCAGCTATTCCTTCAACTACCATCAGTGGTCTGGTCTACCAAGGCTTGGAGGGATGGAGCCAGAAGTACCGGGAAGGGAAAGGGGCTTTAAACTACCTCATGTGTCTAAGGGCTTGCCTGCTGCCTCTACTGCTGCCTGGAGCCCTTGTGATTTACTGCCTGCCCCACCTAGTTCTAGGAAGAGTTCTTGCCCTCCAGACTTTGGTTAGGACTACACCAAGTTTGTCTTAGCATTGTTTCAGCTGCTTTTCCACTCTTTGCCCCACCAGACCTTCCTACAATCAGTACCCCAGGCAGATGCTCCACTAACTGGATCCTTTGGCTGGCCTGCCACACCCACAGTATCTCCTTGAGCCTGTGTGGTCAAGAACTATTTCTACCCCAATGAAGCCTAGTTCACTTACACAGGAGGCCACCACATCCTGTGCATCCTAGGTAGTCTTCACTACAGCTTTTCTCTCTAGTAAATTGTTACGGGTACCAGCAAAGTGACACTTAATGTACCTTGATGTTGAAAGTTCAGAGGATTATTTCTCAGTTTTGTTCCCTAGCTGCTCTGAGAAAGAAAGAAAAAAAAAGATGTGTTCCTCAGGAAAGTTCCAGACAGAATGTTTTCCACATGTTGGTGGGAAGATATGTGTGTGTTGATGTGTCTGTTTGTTTCTAAGTTCACAATATTTTTCTTGTTTGCCTCAAATTTTGTATTTAACCAACCAGATCACATTCTTTGGCTCCAGGTCAGAGTCTCAGATGCGTTCCTCAAGGTGGGAATCAGAGACACCTCTCAGAGACAGTGCCTGTGTGTGGCAGCTTTCTTTGCTTAGACCTCCATTTATCAAATTGTTAGTTTTTGAAATTGCTTTTCAAATTAGCATTTTACCTGGTGTATTGAATGTCAAAGCTCTGATGAGGCAAGAAACATGTCTCTCCAATAATGTAGTATTAAACAGAGCAAGTTGTTAAATTTGTAGAGTGGGGGAAAGGTTTTGCAAGTTGCCATTGTACAAATCCATTTTTACAAATGTTTGCAGCAGATTCCACAGAACAAAGAGCCCATTCATTGCCAAGAGCCCTGCAGAATCTCTGAGCCAAGTGGCTGTGTGTTCTGAGCTGGAGCCTGACCTGTGGACCGCCTTTAATGTCTTCTGCACCCAGTCCTTTTATGACCTGGGCTTCTTTTAAACAGGGTAAAGTGAATGTGCTGCTTGCAAACTCAGGTATTATGAGGAGAAGGTAGGAGTGTAGCTAGCAGCGTGGAGACATTAGGTCAGCCACTAGATGTATTTGTGATTTTGGTTTGAAGGACACAGAGAAAGGTTGGAGGGGGAGGTTGGTGTGCTTGTTTTTTTGCCTTTTTTTCCCATAATGTTTAGTTAACAGGCAGCCTTTTTGCTAGTGGAAGAAGGAAAAATGTGTGCACGTTATTTCTCATTCCTCTCTCTCTTTCCTGTCCTCTCTGATCCTGGCCACTGAAAGTACTCACTTTGAGTGAGAATTCTTCCACCATAAAAAAATAGCCCCAAAAGCCATGTGGAAAAGGAGAATCCACCTCCTTGCACTATGCCAAAACATAACAGGCTTCCCTTTCCTTTTCTTGTGTGTTTTCTTGAACCAAGATAAAAGTTTGGTGTCTTGGAGCTTTGTAATTCATGTTCTCTGGCTCCCTTTGTAGACCTTCAATGTCCTTTGCAGGGTTTGGTGGTCTCACCCTTAGTTTGGAGAAATTACCTACAACTCATCTCAAAGCACTCCACCTGGCTCAGGACACCCTGTCCCCAGGGCCAACCTACAGATGAACGGGGTAGTCAGGAACCTCCCCTTCCTGATCGTAGAACCAGGAGGGGTAAGAGACAGAGGCATCACCCAGAGTTGCCCGCTCCACACATAGCAGCCCACCTCTGACCTGCCCCACTATTGAGGGAGGTGCATGCTGTTACAGTCTAAGCCAGCTGTCTGGTCTGCTGCCCTTCTCTTGTTGGTTCTTGGCTTCCTGAATAATGGGACAGATAGGCAGCAGGCAGTCTCTAAGTTGTGACCAAGGTTAGCCAAAGTAAAGGGGCCCTGGCCTCCCATAGGGCAGAAAGCTGAGCAGACGTTCTGCCTTTGTAACACTGTTCTTTGTGGGTTTTTTTTTTTTAAATTGCAGTTGTTCTTAAGAAATTCAGCCTTTCAGACAAGCCCTTCTATTAAACTTTGATTTTTTTTTATTGCTTTTTTAAAGGTTAGAAAGAAAGAAAACCCACTGACTGACTCCCCCACCTTGGTCTATGGGAATCCCCGCACGCCCCTCTGCCGTTGGTCCTCCTCCCTTTTCCTCATGCCCAGTGTCCATGAAGTAGTGTTTTATCTTTGTCTTAGGATGAAAAATGGCAATCATCCCACCAGGTGCTGGAAACTGGTCAGCCTTGAAGCAGGCGCTTCTGGGGCCACAGCTCAGGGATGTGTATTTAATTACAGGGTCCCCAGAAAGCCCTCTCCTGGCTGCCACAAGTAACATCTTTCCTGGACTCAAGAGTCAAACCCTGACCACTTCCTCAGAAGGCGCAGCCACAGTCCACTGAGCTGGAAGCAAGCTGCCTCTTTGGTTAGGTCTGCTTCCTCAAGACTTCTGACCACCTACATATGAGCCTCTATGGTGCTCATGGGAAGCCTGGTCCTTCTGCCCAGGACAAGTCCTCTTCTCAGGCTATAGTCCTAAATTGACCCCAGCTTGCTTGGGTATCAGTTGTAGGCTTAAATGGAAGCTGTGGGAAAGGCCAGGGCCTTCTCCAAACCCAAGAAAAATGTGCTACTGGTGGAGGCTAGTTTCCCAAACCCTGAAGCCAGCCCTGCCAGCCAAAGGGCTCTCTTGCTCTTTGGTGACCTTTTTCTTAGCTGAAATATAATAGGTGATAATGTTTTTGACTCAAATTTCCATTTAAAAAAAAAACAAAACTACCTTTTGAATTACATCTTGATCGATGCCTCTCTGAGGAGTCCTGTGGGAAAAGAATACTGTAGCTCCCGTGCTGTTTACATGTTTCTGTCGGGAACGAAACCCTGGACTGCTGGTGTTTTTGTCTATGTTGTCATCCCAGGCCTGTGATAGGGGCTTGTGGCTGCATTGTAATGTCTGGGCAGTGTCTGGGGAGTTCTTTCCACCTGCCCAGCTAGGGACAACTCACCCCTGGAAGAGGCCTTCCTACGCGCTATGGCTTGGATTTCAGGGGCTCTGATGGCAAGTGCATCATGAGCCTACCTTAGGCCACCTCCCAGTCCTCCCACAGTCCTATGTAGGAATCGAATGAATAGGATGTCTCTGAGCCCTTGTTCCCAAAGGGCCGGCCAAGGGCTGCCTGCCAGCCTGGCTCCATCAACCCTGCATGACCAGATGATAGTTGGCGGGCTCTGCAGGCTCCCCAGGCCCTTTGCTACCTCCCACACTTGCCTTCTGGCAAGGGGTGGGCCCTGTTCTGTGAACTGACTACCTGTGGAAATGTGACCAATTAGTGTGAAATGCATGTTTAGCAAGTATTAGGTACTGTATTTGAACCAATAAATGTGAATCCTCTGCACATGCCATCTGTCTGTGAAGCTTATCTGGGACTCGGGGGAGGGATGGCTGGGTGTCCTGAGGCATGGACTCCTGCTCATAGACAGCACGACGCATCTGTGTTGTTGAGAGCCTGGCAGAGAATGATCTGCTCCAGAATTTCAGGAGCTAGTGAGTGCCTGCTGTCTGCCGGGCACCGTGTTGCTTTTTCATAAACCTAGACCACCATGAGTTTGGAAGACCCATTTTGTAAATGAAGAAACTAAGGTTGAGAATAGTGAAAAGACTTGCACAAGGTTCCCAGCCAGAAAAAAGGCACAACTAGGGGATAGCCTGGTGGGAGATACACAGACCTTTGAAGTACTGTGAGGAGATCTTTGTGACTTAGGATGGGGACAGGTAGTAAGAACCTAAAGGAGGGTCACCAAGATGAGAACTACACACCACTGCAGCTTGTTCCAAGATCCTATAAAACAAAAGAACATGAAGAAGAAATTGAGTTCGGGGAAGTCACTGGAGCACTGCTGGAAGAAGTTCAGAGTTGGGGAGAAGAAGCCCATCACCTGAGTCTCAGCTGTGTCAGTGACAGCAGTGTGCTGCATGATGGTGGCCTGCCTTGCCCGCTCAGTGATCTAGCAAGTTAATACCTGACTCTCCAGGAAACCGATAAGGCTTCTTTTATAAGTAGGATGTGAGCAAATAGTGACTGAAAAGTCAAGGGACATGGCCGGAAGTAGATCTTGAACCCAGATCTACCAGTTCCAAAGCCTAGCCATTTTGTAATCCAGCTCACACACTCAGGCAGGATGATGGTCTGTAAAGACAGGGAGATTCCTCAATGGCAAGATAAAGGCCAGAGGACTCTCCTCAGTCTATTAAATTATTCTGTGTGAAACAGGGACACCCAGCTGCCTTCTATGCTCCATGCCCAGCACAAGGTGCCAAAGAGCCCTTGAGGCTTGAAAGAGGTGATTTGAAACAAAGGGACCACAGCAGAAGGAGGTAATAGGGTGTCGTCAAGAGGGAGCAGATAGAAACAGGTGCAAGAAGGGAGTGCACTGGCTGCCTAGTGACAGCTACACCCTATGGCCACCTGCACCATGCCTTGTCATCCCTTTTGCTCTGAAGCATACAGGCTCAGGGAAGTTTTGCCATTTGCCTAAGATGACACATTAGCAAGCAGTAGAATTAGCTTTTGAATCCAGGTCTATCTGATACCAAAGTTACAAGAGCTTCCTCCCTGCTCCTTCAGCAGATCTGAACACAAATGGAGTTTGTAACAAAGCTTAGGAACGGANGGCCTTTGGTTGAACCTTTCACTATTCAAAAACAAACCAACCAATGAAAGATTAATCCTGTAAACTATATGTAAAGACCAAACCTAATCATGCTGAAAAGCACTGACATCCCCAAGGCTCCTGGGTGCCACTGAACATAGCCACTGTCAAAAAAGAAACTGGCCAGAAACTGAGGAGATGCCATGCTCTTTATTTCCTCCCAGATTCCCAAACTTCCTTTGAATGGCCAAGGCTGTGGAAAGTCTTACCATTTATCCCAACCAGGTTGTACCAAAATTACCTGATCATCGGATTTACTTACTTTTTCCATGAAAGTTCTGTTGGGTCAGCNTTCCGTGAGATAAAATTTAGGACAGTGCTCTCCAAATATCTAAGTAGCTTCTTAAGTAATGGTGAACTTCCTGGGGTAAGTAACTGTGAGCTTCCTGGGGTATGAGGTGACAGTCTAGGAAGAAGGAAGAATGGAGGGGTATAGCTCAGAGTGACACTCCAAGTTCAGTTTCAGCACCAAAATTATGTGATATAGACTGTAGTGACACCCATGAGGTCATTTACTCCCCAGAGCAACCCAGTAAGGTATGTGCTGTGGTAATTCCATTTTACAAATAAGAAAACTGAAGCCCAGAGAGGTAAATAATTTGCATAGGTGACCTAACTGGGGAGTGCTCGTGAGTCCATAGAAATGAGTGCTGGGTGCCTATGTATGTCCACTGAGCTCACCAGGCTGGAGGTGAGGATGTCTCTGTGTAACCAGCAGTGGGAGCTGGGTGTTCCAGGTTCCATCAGTGACACCATAAACATCCAGAAATGATGGCAGGAGGGTGGTGGAATTAGGGTGGTCTGGCTGCAAGGAGTCCTTTCCAGGGTTTACTTCCCTTGGCAACCTGTGAGACAAGAGGAACATCAACAAGGGGTCCCAGCTCATCCCCTCCATGATGATATTTAACATTGACCCAGATAGATGCCTCCATGGTCCCCACTTGCCCTGTCCATCTGCAGAGGATGGTACCTGTGGCTCAGTTGTTTAGGAATGATAGTGGCTAGCTCTAAGGGCTTACTGAAGTCCATCCGTACAAGGAGGCTGTGTGCTGAATCTGCAGCAGCAGCAGAGGCCCAGCAAAGCCAGGAGCCTCCTCTCTGCTCCGCCTGGCCTTGGCCTGGCTGCCCATCAGGAGTTTGGGTGCAGTGACAATCAGCCTGCCAGCTCCTGTGGCAAAAGTGCCCAACTGCCAGACCCAGGGCTCCTGAAGACTTTGTTCCCTTGGCAACAAGTCTCACCATGGAGACCACAGCCCCATCCTTGCCCTCCTTGCAAGCTCCCTCTCAACAAGCCTTCCCTGCTCTGCACCCAGTCCTAAGAGCATGTAGGTATAGTGGAGTGCAGTAAGGAAGCATACAGCCAATAGGAGCAGCCCAATTCTTTAGCATACGTTATGCCTGGAAAGGCTCTGTGGTGCCTCATTTTGGCTGAAAGGCAGGCAGCCACCAGACCAAAGTCTCAAAGCTGATCAGTGCAGGAGCTGAAACTTGTATCCAAGGCTTTAGGTTTAGGATCTGTGTTTTTTTTCTCCCTGTGGCCATGATAGCCTTGGGCCACAGTCTAGCTAGGACTGGATAGCTGGGTAGATACACACACACACACACACACACACACACACATGCATGCACGCACAGCCTCTACTGGCAGCCCAAACCATTGCTGGATCCAACATCAATGGAGGAGCTACACTATTTTAAGCCAGGACTGGAGGGCCCCATGTGGGCACAGGGAGGGTGGCCTCAGGCCCTTGGCTAGCTTCCCGGAAGTCACCATGGCCTCCCTCCTCTCCCACAGCAGCTTTCAGAGGCAGTCACTTCCCTACAAACAGGAAGGAGGTCCTCAGGCCAAGACCTCCAGCCCCAGTTTCCTCCCCTTCCCCCCCACCCCAGCCTTCTCTACTACATAGGGGAACCCACCAGATCCTGATTTGTGTACCTAGGTGGGTGAAAGGGGGCCTAAATGTAGACTGCTTCAGTCACCCCACTGCTCCAGGACAGGCTTCCCTTTTCTGGGGCCTTTAGTCCCCTCATCACGGTCTGACTTTTCATGTACTTTCCCACTGAGGATAGTCACTGAGTCAGAAGAGCAGAGGTGTCCCCAGATTTGGTATCATTCGAGGACCCTGGAGAAAAAGCCAAAGAAAACATATTAGAACACTGAAAGAAACAAATTGGGACGATCTAAGAGAAAGATATGGGAATAAACAGATTGATCAAGACAGAGACAAGCAGAGAAAGCCAAGAGACACCAACCGTGACTGCAGGGGGCTACATCTGAGAGCAGGGGCATAGCCCAGTGGCAGCTCTGACTACCCCCCAAGCACAAGCCTCGTCTCAGAGCTGTGGGGGGCCTACCGGCTGCAGAACTGGAGAGGAATGTGGGGAGCAAGGCTGGGTCACCTCTTGAGGGCCAAGCGTGTGTGCTCTGAGATAAGCTGCCCCAGGAAGGGGCCACAGCTGCGTTGCACGCTCCAGGAACATGGCAAAGAGGCCCAGGACCAAGGCTGGAAGTTCAGCACCACCAAACACACAGCACCTGCCCCTTCCTGGAGCAACTCCACCAGGCTTCATTCTAGAGGGTCCCAGGTCCCTCTGGCCCTGCCTTCCTTGGAGGGTATGCAGCTTCTAAGTGTTGGGAATATCACCAGCCACCAAGAGGCACTTACCTGACTGCTCCAGTTCTGGCTGCAGTCTTGGCTCAAATCTGGATGGAAAGGAGGGGTGGGCACTAAGCGTTATGCAGAGCAGGAGTGCTGGCAGGTTGGAACATGGAGTACTGAGGTGGACAGTTCTGAAATGAACCCCAATGTGGTTCGGAACTGCGGGGGGTGTGTGTGTATCTGTATGAGTGTGTCCACATGCTACCTCCAATGTGTGTTTGTGGGGGTTGGGAGTGCAGTAGTGTACTCATCTACATGTTGCCAGCCTGCAGACACTACCTCCATGAGTCCCTGGCTCTCTGTGTAGAGAAGTAGCCCCCTGGAAGCACCCAGTCTTTCCCACCCTCACCAGGTGGTCCAGCCTGGTGAGCACAGGAGGAGGAAAAGCCAGCAGGTCTAGAGAAGGCCCCCAGCACCCCCCCTCATGATGCAGCTGAGGCTCCCGCTGGCCACGGCCTTGACCCAGCACTATGGACTTCTCTGACATTGGCATCGGATCTGAACATCTGGCAGCAGGCTGATAAGGGGTGCAGCGGAAACAGCCTCCACTGCTGCCAGCAGGCCCACCCCCTACACTGCCCGGAAAGGGGTCTTCACAGCTAGTTCCTTCTGCCCCCAGCTCCCTGGGCCCCTTGGCCTTTAGTCCATTCTCTGCCTCGATCTCTCTATCTCTCTCCCCTCCCTTCCTCTCTTTCTCCCTCCTTCTCCCTTCTTGCACATTTCATTCTCTATCCCTCTTGAAGTTCTCTCATCCCTCCCCTCCATCTATAGGTCTCTCATCACCCCCTCATCTTCTTCTCTAGCTGTTTCTCCCACTGTCCCTCAGTCACAACTGTCCTCCTCCCCTCCCTTCCAGTGTCTGGGTCTTTGCTTCTTTTGTCCTTTCTTCTACCTCCAGGAAACAAGCCTGGCACTTCGGGAAAGTCCCTACTCAGGAGAGAGCTTTGTTTGCATTGGGGAGGCAGCGCTGAATCAGGGCTGTGGCTCTGCTTCCTTGCAATAGGTCTGGCCTGGACCCCCCAGCATTGCAACCGAGCTCACACAGGAATGCCGGCTGCCCAGGGCACAGCAGATGGAGTGTAGGCTATGCCCCAGCTCTCTGCTTTCCCACTGCTAAGCTGTTTGTGCTTAAGTAACTTTAGAGGGATGCCTCCTGAGCCGAGTACTGAACGTTGCTCACTGGGGGTGAGATAAAGATACTCTCTACCCTACTCCCACAATAGTAGCAAGGGTTTGAGACTAAGCCTAGGTATGTGATGGGTCACAAAGACCATTCCTATGCTCACAACCCCAGCTCCTTCCTACTCTGTCTAGTGGTGGAACACCTCTATGAGTTAGGGTCAATGGGCCAGAATAGGAGACAGCCCTGAGAAAGTGGGTCTATCACATCCAAGGTTACTAGGGAATGAGGAACACCCAGCTTACATGTTAGTGATAGCTAACACCTAGAGAGGAGACAACACAAGAAGCTAGAGCCCTAGCCCCTTAAACAAGCACGTGGGAGCCTTCTGCAAGAACAAGCATTCGACAGTGCTGAGGACCCAGAGATAAATCAAGCCTTCCATTCAGGGTTCCCCCTAGCTGAGGTGAGTCACCCTATCATAGAAGGGCAAGCAATGTTGACAGTGATGTTGCAATGTCAGACTCAACAAAGAAAGGGCCTCTAAGGACAGAGCAGCCAGACTGTCACCAGGTCTTTTGTGTATGTGTGTTGCTGACACTTACTGAGCACACATGGCATCCTAAGCAGACACTAGCTAAATTACATGTTTCATACCCATTATAAAGGGAGAACATAAGGCCCAGAGAGGAGATGTAAACAGGCCACACAGCCAGAGAGGGGCCGATTTGGAATGGAACCCAAGAGTCTTTACCAGCAATGCTCAGATCTCAAGGACTTGCCAGGACACCACAGCTAAGCTGGCTGGTGATTTCCAAAGCACCATGGTGCTGAAAGACACCATTTACCCTGTTTAAGAAGGAAGGTTCTGCTGAGCATAGTGGCACATGCCTTTAATCCCAGCACTCAAGAGACAATCTGTGTGTCCCAAGCCAGTCTAGTCTACTTGGAGAATTCCAGCCAGCCAGGGCTACACAGTAAAACTTTGTCTCAAAAATAATAAATATACAAAAATAAAAATATTTTTTTAAAAAAAGAGGGCAGACATGACACTTCTGAAGCTCAGGGTTTGAACCCCAGCACCACATACACAAACACACACCAGGAAATGTAGAACCTACTTCTTGAAGTCTCCCATCAAAAGGGGTACAAAGAACCAGGATTTTGTTGTGACATGTTGATGAAATGATATTTTCTAGCCTATTTCTTTACTAAACTCAGAGGACAAGCAGCATGGATTCAAAATGAGAACATTTCCAGGAAAGTCAGAAAAGCAGAGTCAGGCATGGCAGCTTACACCTGTAATTCCAGCATTCAAGGCTGATGCAGGAGAATCGCGGCCAGGAGAATAGCCTAGACTACAGAGTGGTAGCCTATCTCAAACAAAAATTAAGTAAATCAGAAAACCCAAAATGTTTAAATGAAACAAAAATAATAAAACAGAGAACTGAGAAATAATAAAAATGAAACAAGAGGAGTCTGATTAAGTTCTAGCTCTACACAAGAAAAATGTAACTTTCTAGGTTAAAAAGGCAAGACTAAGGTCATGAGTGTTGGGGGAAGGTTGTATGTAATGGTATAGACATAATTAAAATGTACTTATTCAAATGTTCTGATGAACAGTAAAATCACTGCTGAACACACTTTTTTTTCTTTTTTTAACTTGAAGCAGTGTGCAGTGGCACATGCTTATAATCCCAGTACTCACAAGGGAGTGGCTGGAAAGTTAGAGACCAGCCTGAGCTACATAATGAGACACTGTCTCAAAGCAAAACAACAGCAAAGAACGAAATGGTAACATGAGGAAAAGACACTTTAGATTTTAAGTCTAATTGGCTCAGTTATCTAGAAAAGCCCCATCCAGAGCTACAAAAACGAGAAGGTTTGGGTGACNTGCCTGTTTCTTCAAGTGAAGTGGCGGTTCTCTCTCCCCCCTTGGTGGCCCTGTGCCCTAAGCAACTCCTCAGAACAAATGCCTGCAAATCCTCTTGGGATAGACTCCCTGTTCCCCACCATGGCGTCCCCTAGTGCCTAGAAAAGTGCTTGGCTCATAAAGCACATAGTCTGTAGGAGAGGAAGAGGAACGCAAAGAGAGGTATGGGATGGAGGACCATGCAGGGCTTAGCAATCTGGATCCCATAGGGCCAGGCCAGTCCAGGACCGGTGTGGACTTGAAGGAAGTGGACAGGGACATCCCAGGCAAAGCAGGGAAGCCTGGCCTTCTAGATAAAAAAACCTCCTTCCTTACCCGGGCCTAGTACCCACATGGTCCAACCTGGAGTCCCTATAACCACACCCCTAGTCCAGCAGTCTTGGCACAGCCTCAGTTTCTCCAGCTATCAATGTAATATATCTGCAGCCCCCAATACATAGTGATATTCAGAGAAGTCATAATCAAAAGCCACATGAGCCCCACCTGACCGGACCCACCATGGCCATCCCTCCACACAGCCATTCTGACTCCACACTCAGATCTGGGACAAGCTGGACCACGCAGTCCAGGCCAAGACCCAGGGAGGAAGCCATTCAAGAGAAAAGACTTGCAGCCTGGTGAGGGAGCAGCCCGTAAATCAGGTCCCACTCCCACCCAGCCGCTAACAAGCGGCTGCCTACCCGCCTATGTGGGGTCCCTGCCTCAGGCTCCCACAGCAGCCTGGACAACCAGCTGGCCAAGGCCTCCCCAGTGCCTTGGCCTCTGTCCCCGCCCAGGGCCCCCAGAAAGATAGGGGTATTTTTTTTTCTTTTAGGAGAGTGAAAAAAGATATAAACCTAAATGAAGAGAAACACCAACAAAGGAGAGAGGCCTGCAGAGTCACGTGGGGGCAGAGACCAATTGGGCCTCCGGTGCCCCCCCACCCACGCGGGGAGGAGGAGAGGACTATCCGACAGGGCCAGTTTGCAGTCTGCCGGCTACCCTCCTGCTGCTAGGTGAAGAAGTTCCTGNGAGTCCGCTAGCCACTGCCCTACCTGGGCCCTGGGAGCTTCCCCACCAGGACTCTGGTGCCCAGTGTCCATCCTCATCCGGCTGCGAGTTCTCCTTCCGCTCAGTAAGTGAGGGCCAGGGCCCAGGCCTCTAATGGCCAGCCTCCCTTCCCAGCACCTCACTCGGGCCTGCACTGGCCACTGCCTGCTCTGCAGAATGACCAATGCCCACCACTCTGGGCAGGGAAAAGGCTAAGGGTCTCCCCAGATCCATTTCCTCATTACAATATCCCTCATCTTTCCTAGGCTGGGTTAAGAGGAGCTAGGCCTATGGCGACAGACCTAGTCGGGTCTGAGGGTGGCCAGTGGTGTCTTAGAGGTGTGTTCCTGTGGGTGTGGCATTCTGTGACTGTTCTGAGGGTCTCTTAGGCTTATTTTCCGGTCTTGGAATCTTGCTGCCTGAGTGTCTGGGTTGCCTCTGTGGAAGTATCTGAGACTCCATATGTGTATGTCTGTGTTTCTACTGTCAGTCTGGGCCAGTGTCTACTTTGCTTCCCTGGGTAGATGGATAAAGGGCTGCGAGTCACTGTAAGGGTATATGGGGGTGGGCAGGGGTGTCAGTGGAGCCATGGCCTCCAATCTGGAGTAGTGAGCCCTCTGGGAAAGGGCTGAGATAGAAGCAGAAAGGTAGGGCCGCTTCTTGCCCATCCCCCATCTCACCAGGGATTTAGCCCAGAGGAGTGCCCACACTGTCCAAGAGGCCCCTAGTGGGCTCTATCCTAGAGATGCCTACTCAGGAGCCCAACCCCCTCCTTCACTCTCCCATTGCCTACTGGCTTCTCTGTGCCTTGGTGCATTTGGGGGCTTTTGTTTTGTTTGTATTTGTGTGTTTGCGATGCTAGAAATGAACGCAGAGCCTCACACTGGGTGTGGTCTGCCACTGAACCCCATTTCCTCCCCAGTTTCACTTTCTGAGTGTTCCTGTCTGAAGGAGATTTGTTCATAAGCCCCTAATCCCCGGCTACAACACAGGCTGTAGGTTCTCGGGTGTGGGGATAGCGCCTGAGAGCCTGGGCTCTCTCTCCTTCCAAGATTCATTCACACAGTTTCACCCAAGAACCCTGATCTGTGGGACCCGATCTTTTCCGAAGAGGGAAATGACTTGCCTGGACAGGACAGCCAAGTCGGTCAGATTTCTGTGCCTCCCTCCACCGGGTGAACGTCTTTGCTTTGCTGCACCGGGTCTTCAGCTTTGTTTAAGCACCCTAGTCCAACACCCACAGAAGCCTGAGCCACGGGGTGGGATCCACACAGAGTTTTGGACTGGTGGGTCTCTGCCAAGGCATAACTTCTGTGCTTCCCCACTGCGGCTTTCTGGCCTTCATGTACAGTTCCCAGCACTGTCTTCGACCCATGGTGGCCAAGTGGGCTGAGCTGGATTGATCAGGCCTCTTCAAAGCTCTCTAGGTCTCAGTTACTTAACTTGAAAAGCGGTGTGGTCTGGTGGACCTTTCCAGCCCAGAGCGGCTGCTTTACCATCTCACTGGCCAACCGAGACTGCCAGGAGCTACTACTTACTCCCCCTATGCCCTAGCTAGAGGAGAGCTCACAGGGGCGCAGGGGTGCAGCTCGCTGGCTCTGCTTTTCGGTCTCTGCGCCCTTGGAGCTCCGGCTGCTTACCAGACCTTGGGATGTTGCAGAGTGGGATGACCACGCTTCTCATTTCCAGACAAGCATCCTGAGGGAAACTCGTGGAAATGGGGTTCGCTCTGAACTCTCGCTGGCCACACCACTGCATCACTCGTCCATCCTCAGCCACCCCTCTGGGGGCACCTGACTTCGGATTAAGAAACTGGGCTGGAGCGGGTGCTTGCAGCCTGAGTAGGCAAATGTGGCAGTGTCAGCTCGAAAGCTTACTTTCTACCTTGGCCTCGTGCCTTACCCTCGTCCCCATGCTCGCCCTTAGCCACTTCCACACTGCAAAATTCAGCGTTCCTATCTTGGCCCTGTCACCCCTAAACTGGACTGGCAAACGGGAGCTCCCCTTCTCCCTGCGCAGGCGGTGGCCCGAAGCTTCTTCGCTCACTACACCTGACTGGATTCCAGGGTGCTCAGGGCCCCCAATTCTCTTAGAGCTCGCAGGCTTCATAGGACCGAGCTGAGCGGGAGGGCCGGGCGGGAGGTGAGGGTGAAGGCCGAGCGGGGCTGTGGAGAGGGCAGGGCACAGGCCTGCCTGTGGGGAGGACGCGGCCCGCGCCTCCGCCCCCGGATACCGCACGCGCGCATAT
This sequence comes from Neotoma lepida, assembly GCA_001675575.1. Classification (NCBI taxonomy): domain Eukaryota; kingdom Metazoa; phylum Chordata; class Mammalia; order Rodentia; family Cricetidae; genus Neotoma; species Neotoma lepida. The sequence continues at coordinate 38,892 of LZPO01066445.1, read as the reverse complement.
AGAGCAGCCACCCCGGCCCCGCGCGGCGGGTTCGCGCAGCGCGCAGTGCGGCGGAGGGGCCCAGGTCCCAGGTGCGCCTCGAGCGGCCCCGCGAACAGCGGGCGCGGGGAGGCGGGGGCAGAGCGGGCCGGTCTCCCCGCCCCCGGCCCAAGTGGCTGTCATCGCGGGCGGGTGGCGCTGTGCCCGGGTGCGGCTTCATCGCGGGCGGCCGCGCGGCCGAAAGGTGCGGGGCGCTGCTCGCGGGAGCGGCCTGGGTGGGCGCCACCGTCGTACGGCTCTCGCTTACTGGGCCGCGACTCTCGGGATCTGGACTCTCCGCCTGAGGTCTTCCTCAGCCTCTGTAGCCCTAGCCTCTCCGCCGAGGTCTCCGCCCCGCGCCGGCGACCCCGTTGCGCTCTCCACACCTGCTCCCGGCCCGACGTCCCGGGCTCACCGGTGGGTGCCGTCGCTGCGCGGCTTTGTCTGCGGACCCAGCGGCCCGGCGACAGGGTTCTCTGCCTCTCTGGGTCGGCCCCTATCCCTCCACGGGGCCACGCCTCGGAGCTCGCTGCCGGCACCACCGCCCACCGCCCACCGAGAGTCTCCCCGTCCCCGACCCTCTCGCTGGGCACCTTCGTCTCTCCAGGTTTTCCGTCCTTGTCTCTGTCACTCTTGCTGCCTCGGTCTCTCCGGGGATGTCTCTCGTTGCTCGGTGTCTCTCACTATATCTGTCTCTGTGTCTCACGGGTTTTCTCGTTGGGCCTGTCACTCCGAACCTCTGATCCCGTCTCTTCCGTTACCCAGCATGGGTCTTTCATCTATTTACTATCTACCATCTATATATCATCTGTCGGTCACAGATTATCATCTGTCCATCATCTATCTCACCTATCGTTATTTATTTATCATCTATCTACATAATCTATCATCTATCAGTATCTATTTATCTACCTACCTATCAACCAATCATCTATGAATCTCTCCCAATGTCTCTAGCTCAGCATTCCTCTCTCCGTCGCCCAGGATCCCCTCTCCGTTGAGCAGCACCGACTGGGGTCTCTCTGGACTTGTCTCTGCCTCAGGTCTCTGTCAGGCCCCCAGACCACTCCGGCTGCACTCCCCAATTCTCCCTGATTGCCTGGTGTTCCGTCTTTCCCGCGCCCGAGCCTATCTGATTTTCTCAGAATCGGGGTTTTGTTCTCAGACAAACGAATCAGGATGGAAACGCATCGAATCCGAGGGTCCCGGATCGGGCGCAGCAGAGGCGGCATGGAAGCAGCACTGGGGCGTGGCGGGTGGCTAAGCTGTGGCACCCGGACGCGGCCCGCAAACCCCTGCACCGGGCGGGTGCTGTGGACCGCCCCGGGAGCACAGACCAGGGCAGCCTCAGGCCAGTCGCCGTCGGCCCGCGCTGACGCGCTNCTTCTTCCACAGGCGGACGCCGCGGGCATGGACTATTCGTATGACGAGGACCTGGACGAGCTGTGTCCGGTGTGTGGAGACAAGGTGTCGGGCTACCACTACGGGCTGCTCACGTGCGAGAGCTGCAAGGTGAGCGCAAGCGGGAGCAGGGAAAGGCTAGGCTGCGGGTGGCAGGGGTGCAGGCGGCAAACGAGGGTCGGGACCTAGCATTCACTCCCTTCCTCTCTCACAGGGCTTCTTCAAGCGCACAGTCCAGAACAACAAGCATTACACGTGCACCGAAAGTCAGAGCTGCAAAATCGACAAGACGCAGCGTAAGCGCTGTCCCTTCTGCCGCTTCCAGAAGTGTCTGACGGTGGGCATGCGCCTGGAAGGTGCGCACCCTGCACGCCTGGGACCCCTGACTGCTGGCCGCCCCAGGGAGCCGCGGGCGGGCCTGGGAGAGGGGCTGAGGGGAAAGCGGTGCAGTTTCTGGATCCAGGTGATTGGGCCCTGGGCGTGATGTTGGGGCCCCAGCTCTGCAGGGAACAGAGGCAACTAGGGAGGCAAGCGCCACAAGAGGCCTTGCAGGCAGGGCCTACCTGGGCTCAATTCCGAAACATCAAAAGTGAGACTTCCCACACAGTAGGCCATGCCTGTAATCCCAGGACTCAGAAGACTGAGGCAGGGTGATTACCAGTCATGGGCTGCACACTGAGACCCAGTACTCCCTCCCCTGAGGGGGTGAGCCTTTTTCCAGGACAGAGTCCCAGTAGACCCACTTTGTGAGGAGCCATCCTATAGATTCCCATACCAGCCAAATCCAAAGCTCTCAATAACTTGACCATGTTTACATGCCAGCTTCTTCACTTGTAGGCTGGGGATCCTGAGCAAAACACCTTAACCTCTCTGAGCTGCAGATGCTCCCATCTGAATAATGAGCTAAAAAGTAACATTTGCCCTGTGTGGTGGGAAAACTGGGGGTTTACAGAAAGCCAGAGTTGCCTGCTGTGAGGGCAAATACTCAGCAGAATAGCTGTAATTGTCATTATTATCACACTTTTCTGCTGCTATGTGTCTATCACTGTCCACCCTGTGCATCTGTCTATTTGTCCAGGCATCTAAGTTTCGCAGGAATTGAGATTCCTTCCCATATATTCCTTAGCTCAGGCCTGAGAAGGTTGGGGTGAGGGAAACAGTGGCCTATCATTGCCTCTTCCCTACCTCTGTTCTGGTCCAGAGAGGACAGCAAGGGTCCATCAGGAGAGACTCAGGCTCAGAGAGTGGACAGTCATAGCTTCTACCCCACTGGCCCCAGTCGGGCTGAGTGCCCAGTCAGCAGCTGTCAGCTAAAGTTTTTGCAGAGAAGGCCCCAAAGGCTGGGAGAGCTGTGGACATATCCTGCTACCTAGAGAGGGACTCAGATTGAAGGAGGTATCCTGTCCTATGCCTGGAGCCCTCATACCTAGCCCCAGGTCCTTGCATGGGCAGAGAGCTAGCTATTGTGGGTGGCAGAAGCCTCTAGGACAGCCTGAAGGAGCAAAGCAGGCTGGCCACCTCCCAGCAGGAAGATCTGTGTCGGGCAGGCTCCCAAGCCCTGAGTTCTGTGAAACACCACCCCTCTCTCCAGCTCTTTCCCTTTCCTCAGAGTTTGGGTGGGGTCCTGTCTGAGCAGGGGTTGGAGCCACACTCGAGCTGCAGAGATGCACCTGTTAAGTCTGGCTGGTGACACATTCTTGGCCAGAAGAAAAACATCTGGTCAGCATCCTCCAGCACTAAACCAGGCTCCACAATAGAAGGCAGTGGGGGAAGCCTCAGTCATCTTGCAACAGGAGCTCAGTAGAATCAAGAAGGCTGCAACAAGTAGCTGGGCCCCCCACTGTGAGCAAAGCAGACTAGGGCTCTTTCTCTTTCACCATTTCCCTGTCAGGCCCTAGGCTGGATACCTGAACTCAGAGCTGAGCCCCAGGTGCTTTCAGTCTGAGATACACTATGGGGCAGGACAGGAGATTCTGCCTGGGGGAATCCTTGGACTTCCTGGAGGTGGCAATATTGTGATTGGGTTATGCTATGAGAAAGAAAATGTGAGAGAAAGAGAAGGGTTCCAGGCAGAGGGAATAAATAATTGAGAGCAAAGTGGGTGAGGAAGCGTGTTAAGTGGAGGAACAAAAGGGTAAGTAGGGAGGAGAGGAAGAAGATGGGGTCACTAGAAGGTGGAAAAAGGCCTGGAATGCCAAGCTAAGGCTATTGCTCTCACCTATGGGCAGAAGAGGCCATTGAGTGGAGGTGGAGGAATGGTGTGTGTGTGTGTGTGTGTGTGTGTGT